>CAIGRH010272351.1:0-12189 GCA_903798295.1 Fraxinus nigra
AGTGACATAAATATCATGAATGTAGAACACTCATCACATTCCTGTGAGTTCTTTAATATTAAGACTCACTACATTTTCAAATACCTCTGTATATATAAGAAATTAAATCAAATTACCACAAAAAATTGTATTGTGCACCAAAGTTTCTCTCTGACTTGACAGGTGGTGTTGTCATGGTTTGGTGCAAAGGCACTTAGTGGTTATTGCCTGGAAAGAATTTTAGCATAAGATACAGATTTTGTTTGTTGTTAGCAACATCTTAATGATTCACTTTTGTTTTGCATATTATGAATTTCCATTTCCTGAAGCTCAGGAGGGTGTAATTTTCAAGTTAGGAGCTCATTAAACTGACAGCGTACCACTGATATAGTGTTCTAAAAGGCTCCGCTTTGGCATGCCTAGGCTCGAGGCTTGGAGAAAAAGCCCTGCCTCACACCTAGGTGGGAAAATAGACGGTTAAATCTATATTGACCACGTAAGGCGTGCCTAGGAGGAAAAAGGCACACTCTTTTTTTTGGCAAGTGGTATTTTCTTGTTTTGAAGTTCAGTTCAACCATTGCTAAAACTTAAAAAGAAAATAAGTCCAACAAAAAACCACCCTACAAACATAGCTTTCTTGGTCCACGAACAAAGTATTATTGATTTGATGTATTTATGATTTTGAGAATTATTTTTTGTTCGAAACTTGAAAAATAAGTATGAAGTTCCTATAAGTTTTTGTAAATTTTCAAGGTAGCTTCAGAAAGCACTGAATGTAAGTTAGATCGCTGTAGAGTTGTCGATGTTGATTTTGAAAGACTTAAAATTGGTTCTTTTTCTTGGTTGTCCTGGTTCTCATTGCATAGCAGTAAATGCAGGATGTTAAAGTTGTCCAGCTTATTAATTCAGTTGTTGAGTTATGGCCTTGTAATTTTTGTCCCATATGATGCTTCAGTAATTTAAAGATGTGGAATAATTAGGAGATGCATGGAAAGCACTAGTTGATGTGGCTGAAAGAATTATACCCGACTATGATCCAGAAGCTGCTATTTCATTGAACAAATTTGTTGATCAGTTGCCTGCAGTATTTAATCAGGTAATATGCCATGAAGTATTTGTGAATTTATAACCTCTATATTTCTCGTGTTTCAAATTTCCAAATTGATCTTATGCTTCTACCCCAGGGTTTGTTGCAGACCGCACTAATTCCTGGCCTAATGCTTCACTAAAGTTCTAATTGGTTTCCATTGTAATTTTTGTTTAGGTTGCACAAGGGATTTCTGAGTTCAAGCCAACGCCTTCTGAGAATCTTGACTGTTTTAAGACGTTATACAATATTCAACACACTCTATTGGTACTTTTTACACTTGTACCCACTGTTAAATCAAATCTAATGCTGTCTAAAATTTATTAAGTGTGTCGATTTTTGTTTCAGATAAAGTTTGATTTTGATGCAATTGACGAGACAGATCTCCTTGAAGAGACACTAAAGCCCCGTGTGGAGTCTTATGGTGGAAAACTTGAGAAAGTTATTTTAGGTGGTAACCATATCACACCATGTGCACAGGTAGTATTCTACATCACTGATTTTTTTTCTTTAAAAAAAAAGGAAAAAGGAAAATCAAATATGGGAATAGTCATCCTGGATCAAGGCAGTTTGAATAAAAATGTCAAGTGGGTATAGGAGCCATTACACTCACATAAACAACGCTAAATTTTGTCAGACAACCCATGCCACGTCACAATCACTTTCCAAAAGGACACTATTTTCAGTTCTTAGTTCAGGACTGACAGTTTGAATCTGGTCAGGCTCCTTCGTAATATTACCCTTGAGATTGGCTCTCATACCCACAGGAGGGCTCCTGTAGGTAAAGCCTGAGCTAAATGGACTCCACAAGTGATTACTTGGCACCACTTTGCCAAAAAATTTAACCTATGTCTTTATGGAAGCTTACAACCCCACATATGAACTCTAAATGCAATCAACGTAAGATGTTAAGATCACACTTCTTTGGTGAACATGTGATGACCTCTTCGCATTCCATACACTGTCAAAGGCATCCCAAGATACATCTGGTTTGATTCTCCACACCTATAGTACCCTAGTGTTGGTTGTGGTATGGCTCTTCACATATCAGGCCTGTGGGAAGAGGCTCACAAGTGACCTCTGGCATGGGCTTCGCAATAGCTACTTGGGATTGGGCTCGGGGCTTGTCCCTTTTCTCGAGATATACAGAAGTAATGAACACTCGTGATGCACATCTTATACCAATACACTGGACTCAGACCAATAATATCCCCTAAGTTGCTCTAACACCTCCTATTACACCACTGCAGCCCAGCCCATGAAGGAGGGGTCGGCAAGAGAGACTCGGGGTCTTGGGTTTGACAGACTACTACTTGGCATTTGTGCTCATGTTGCCAAAATGAGCAACTCAAACTGTCATGAATGCCCATGATATTTACATATGAACACATTTAATTATCTCCCACATCGTGGCCATACTAATCTGTATACATGCACAAAGAGTTTTATCTCTGCTTTCACTAGCAATCCTAAATGCAAATTGAATTTATGTCTTAGCAGGAACCAAGGTGGCAAGTAGGACCAGTGTACACTCCAGCAGATGCTATTGCTCAAGGGCTCAAGGCTATTTCTCTGAATGACACTAGAGTCCTATCTAGAACCATCAGTAAATGGTTAAGCGGACTTCAAGTTTAATTATTTTCAAGGGTTCGACTAGAATGCATCTTGTATGTGAATCTTCACTGGATTTTTTCAGTTATTTCTTTATCATCCATGCATATGCTAGTGAGAAGCAATAAACATGTCAATATATCACATAAAGATGTGTGGATTGTCACACGTGCATTGCTCATTAGATTTTCACTGTGTTTAACCCACAGCCCCACCACAAAAAGCGAAGAAACTGCTGAATCAACACCATGCTATAGATTTATAAGGCGTAACACTTCATTTTTACTTTCATGTATATGATGAGCCTAGCGCTGAGATAAGATTTATGTTATTATCCTCCATGGTTTTTGCAGTTTCATTGGTATTTCTATGTAATATTCACGATGTGCACATGGAATATGAGGTGGATGTCTTGCGGACCAGATTTTCCTCCAAGATAGTGTTTTAAGGTACTGATGCCCGCTGTGCCACCTCGCTGACTTCTTTTGAAAAATTGAAACAAGCCAGTTGTGTTGCCTATTGCAGAGTACTAAGCTATAGCTAAAGACAGATTCCTGTACACATGAAGCGTTTCACCATAATTCGAATGATTTATCGTCTCTGATGATATATTCATTTATATAGTTATCATTGCAATCTGAAAAAAAGGCAGACTATTGAGCTGTGAACTTACTTTCGGTTGTAAATGTTTCAAGTGTATCATGCATGCTTCTTTTGCGGTGTAGAGATAATTTGTGTGTATGTGACTTGAATAGTATCAAATTGTGAAAACATCAAGTTCCAAAATGTGGAGACAAACCTTTGCAGACTGTATAGGGGCCTTATGTTTATTCTTTCATTTTCTATATTTTACGTGAATTAGAGCATCTGCGGCTGAGCTTAAATGCCAAGAAAAGCAGAAAATAAGTTACTATTTAACTTCTTTCTAGCATTTAAGCTGAACCAAACACGCTAGTTTTCTTTGAAACACAAGAAAAGTTGGTGCAAATCGGAAGGATTAGGGAAAGCTCTATGTTGTGGTTTCTTGTGAAGCTGAAGAAAAAACTTTTATGTAAAATTTATTCTTTTGCCTTTTGAGAAGCAAAATTAATGGTTAGATCATTATTCTATAATATGAATGGATTTGTTATAATATAATGACATCAAAATATTGGTAGAATTTTAAAGTTATGGACTTTTTGTTAATTTTTTAATTTTTTGGTCATTGCCTCAGTTATTTATCAAATCCCACAAACAATCAATCAAAATACTTCAGTGTCACAAATAAAAATCCTTTAACAATACTCAGACAAGAACTTCTGCAAATGGTGATGAAGAAAATGAACAAACTCATGTAACTTGATAAGACCTTAGATGATCGCCTAAGTTATCTAATATCACGAGCTATCTCTAGTCCGCTTAGTGATTACCATATTTACATATGTTTTTGAAATTAAAATATATATCATGATAGTTGAGATTTATTACACGTATTGATCAAAACGGGCCTCCAACGAAAACATTTCTGTCATAATGTAATAATGCATCTCTTTTGTAATAGTGTGTTCTTATTTCGTGATTACACTATTGTCTCGTCATTGAGTAATCTAGAAACGAATAGTACAATTAGACGCAATAATAAGTTATGAATCATAATTACAGTTTTACTTTTCATAAAACATGATTGATTTTACTATCTCTCTCTCATTTACTGCTTGTAGACCCATCTTCAAATCACTCGTGAGCTACATATTTCACACTTCTTCAACGCATATATCCCTTTCTTTGTTGTATGTGTGAAGGTTTGAAAAAGTTATTTGTTTAGATGTGATGCATAGGAAATATAGCAAGTAGGTCTATAACATTTTTAGTATTTAGATCTCTAAACTTGTATTTTGCAGCACTTAACTATTAGTATTGATAAAAAATGTCTATTTGATCGCAAAAAAATAAATTAAAATAAATCATTCGTTTGTGAGAAAACAACTATTCTTTTATTTCAATTTTCAGCTTCTTTTTTATCTCCAAATTTTGAATGACTTTATTTTTTATTTTTTATTTTTTTATTAATTCCCCGAAATTACTTCGTAGGACTAATACCGTAAATGATCACTAAACTTTTCGTAAAGTTCTCACAGGATTACTAAACTTCAAAACTGTCCCCGTTAGCCACTAAACTTTAAAAATTGCTACCACATTCATCACTGTGTAAATGACACTTGCAAAATTGGAATGCTTTGATTACTTGCTTTCATCACTAAACTTCAAAACTGTCTCCTTTTGGGATTGTTATGTGGTGATTCTGTGAAAACCCTTCGTACATCAAAAATAATTCAAGAAACACACAAACTTGGGAGCAGATACATTCCATTCTGTGAAACGGATGAACCCTTTATCTAGGGATGATAAATGGGTCAAGCCGAACAAAGTTGAGACTCTCGACTTTCCCATCATCGGGCTTGGCTTGATCCACAACACCAACGGAGCTGGTTCATTACCAAAAACCCTAGCGTGGCTCATGAGCCATTCACGGCTCGTGTTTTTTTAATTGAAAATTATATTTTCACTCCCCAATGACGAGCCAACTCACGAACCGACGAGTAGCTAGCATGAGGTTTTCACTGTTCAGCTTGTTTGTGGGCATATGAGCCGCCACCTCTACCTTCATCTTCAAATCACCACATACAGTTGGAGGAAACATCATGAAGCAGATTCAAATTGTATATTACAGGTACACTTCCCTTCAATAAAGTTAACATATAATTCAATATTACTCTAGCTATCCAGAAGGAAAATCACTGTCATATACATATCAAGATGCAGCTATAAGAAAAGCTGCTGTATGACATGGAAATGGTATTATTTACACAAGATGCCATCAGATGCTGCACAGTTTTTCGTCAAGGGGAATTTTGAGCAGACACACTGTGGCAAGCCTCTCGACCGATGCACCATACTCGGCTTCGACTTGGTGTTGCATTGACTGAACTACTTATTTTAGCTTCAGAAAACTGAGTTTCAATATCAGAAGCATCAGTATCATGGGAAACCCGTGATTTTCCATCAACACCGTTCAACTGATGAATAAGGGAGTGCCTCACACGGTCCAGAATCGGACTATCTGATATCCCAGGAATTCTAGCTCCAATGAGGTGTGAAATTGCCACGGGTGAATTGGGATTGCTCACAACATCTTCTTGCAGAATATCTCCTATCCGGGAGAGAATGCTGAATGACAGGTTAGCTAGAGTTCGAGAGTAGGCCTCCAGAATCGAATGCCCCACATCCTTCATATGTACACAGCAAAATCAATGAGGAAATCTTTTACATTTTGCTACTGTTAAATGCCGTATAAATTGTGTTTAAATCACTTTCAATTAATATTACTATCATAATTGGGATTAGGACTTAATCCAAACACTTATTTGGCTAGTCAGAACTCAGTCGATGTCAAATAACTTAAAGAGTATCAAGCAACTTACCTTTCCATATTGAACTTTCGTAACATCAAGGAAGCTCTGAGGAAGATTGGGATACTTGGTCTTTAGCAGCTGCAGAAGTATTTCCACTTGGTTCACCAACGACTCCACCTTATCCAGCTCTGATATTGGATCTTTCACAAAAGACCAAGATGTTCGAACTGGAGATTTGCCACTTTCCTGCTCCGTGATTTTCTCTTTCCATGCAAGTTTTGCAGTTTCCAATCTGTTAACAACTTCAAGAGCTTCATGTTCAGATTTCAGATTAAGGCAACCGATCATTTCCTCAGATGAAAGTGATTCTGCAGTCAATATTTTGTAGAGTTCAACACCAAGGCTTGCCTTTCCAGACTGGAACGAGGGAGGAACACGGGAGTCAGCAATATGGAATTCTTTCTAATAAAACAACAAATTCAAAGTGCTGTAAAACCTGACACGTCGAAGAATCACAGCTGAAGATGTTCTAGCCTTTTTAATTTAGCTTTGACGAATAATTTAAATTTATTGAATATATTTTAGCTCATATTTGCATGTTTAAAATGATTGAAAATAAGGAGAACCATGCTTGCCTTTGGTAATGCATCCTTGATTTCGGTAGGAACAGGCATTTCGAGCAAGACATTTTCGTTTATAGATTTGGCAGCCTTGAATACTTGATAAAGCAATTTCCCATGATGTAGCAACCTCTTTCTCTCTTTCTCCGAGAGCCCAACTGTAGGTACCCGGGGAGAAGGAAGCCACCATCTCTTGCTCTGGCCAGCACTTCTGCTTCTTCCTTCTGCTCGGCTACCCACTTCAGCATACCAAAACTCAGTATCAATCATTGAGTCGAGCGTTTCCTGTTAGTTCGACACGTGTAAACAGGTGAAGTTAGGCAGTCAAAGTAAAACTGAAGCTGAGGGATTTAATTTTGCGAGTGGAAAGACCACCTACAAGAAGCATACAATCCAACTTCTGCAATGCTGGAAGATTCATATGAATGTCTGATCGAGCTTTCGGGGTCATTATCTGCACCAACAAGAAATTTCACTCAAGTTTGGTTGTGCTTAAAAGTTACGTTTTTCAAAGCAAGTTTTGTTTTAGTACAAAAAGTAACAAGAATATAATGTTTAGAAAAATAAGTAACTTAGAAGTTAAAAGTGCAGTTTTTTTTGTAACGACAAGACCCCGACCATGGCACCGGATTCAGCCTTTTCACCCCGACATGGTCCTTGCGGAATTCGGTATGTAGCGGTAACTTACGTATTGTCCAGTGGGGTTAGGCCCAACACGGATTTAATTTGCTTCTGCTATTATTCGAACTTAAGACCTCCCCCTCTTAAGTTGAATGTTGGTATCTAGACTTGTAGAATTAATTCTATGAAGAAACAAAATACCTCCATTGTCCGGCCATTGATGCCATTTTGCTTTGCAGGAACTAACTCGACCATATAGTTAGTCGGGGATAGCAACCAATTCATTTCTCTTTGCCACTTGCTCTTTCTTTCCTCTGGCAGTGGTTCCAACTTCCAAAGCTCACCAAAAACGGATGCTGTGAATCAAGTTGTAAAATTTTGGAGTTCGAAGATCAGCATAGAGCGGTAATTTCAAAACAAGCATAAAAGATGATTCTCTCAGGTAATATACCTCCAAGATTAGTTATGGCATTGGATAATGCTAATGCAGCAGAAACCCCTTTGGTACCACCCGTAATATCCTCCCCAAGTAACAGCTTTGCAAACTTTTCTTTCATCGTTTCAACTTCTGAATTTTGACTTGGTTTTTCATTTTTATAGTAGTGTTGTGGGCTTGTAGAGAATTCCCATTCATCTGTGCCCCGATCGTCCTTTTTCATTATCGTCCAAAGGGAAGAGAATGATCCAAAAGCATTATTGCTGGACGAGCAGCTTGAGTCATCTTCATCCAAGGAATCAGTGATACGTCCGTCTCCTCTGCTAGTGCTACTAGCATTGTCAAAAGAATGACTGTTGAGTATACAGCTCTCAAGGCCATTGTATGTCACTATTCCTGTAAGTTTCAGTTTTTAATTTAGTTTTCTTGATGAGTGAGAAGACTAATTTAGTTTTTAATCCTTCTTTAATTTAGTCAAATAAATTTATGTATTTAAATTCATGGAATCGATCAGAAATCTAAATATTGCACTAAAAACACGAAAAAAAAAATCTGGAACAAAATCAAAACAACTGGAAGATAACCAAAAAAAAAAAAAAAAATCTTCAAATCATTAAGAAGTTGAGCCATGGACCACTTCTTCGTTTAGAAACATGAAATTTACCGAGGATAACATAAAGAACCAGAGAGAGAGAGAATTGAAGGGTCAGATTACAAGATCGAAATACAACTACTTGAATCCAAAACATTTCCAAAAAAACAAAGGAACATGAAACTGATGGTACAGAAAGAGAATCCCATAATAAACATTGAGCCAAATAAAAAGACACAACTTTTTTAGATAAAATGTCAGAGAACAATGACTTCTTTGTCTCCATTAATTTATTTCATTGTCTCAATGTAATGGAGCTCATTATTAAATTGTAATATAGGTCCACCATTCATGTCAATCATATACTTTGTAAGGGCCACTGAGATTTGAAGGGGAGGGGCCTCCATTTCTGAGTGGTATTGAATTGATAAATTACTATGACTTTTATGTGTTGCACACTCACATAACCAAAGACTTTTCCCTTTCTTTACCATCTACAAAAGCATCAAGAAAGAATGGACTAAAAAATTGAATTGATGGGGCCATAGCATTTGATTTGCAAGTCCAATAGATAATGAAATGAAAAGTCCCACCAAAGTTAATGGTCAAGGACTCCATAAGATCAATTACACACCCGCAACACACGGGAACAGTTTTCGAGCATGTTTGCAAAGATTTTTCAAGCTTATTTGCTAGTCACATTTTAACTGCACATTACTTAGGACCCACAACAAGCACTTGAAATCCTAACCAAGCAAGCACTTCATAACTCAGTGGAGACGAGACTTGAAGTTATGACCTTTATGGTACCATTTTAATCACAAATAACATGTTTTGCCTTATTCCAATAATATCATCTAAAAACTTAAGCCGTTATAGAGAGGATGTGTCTTAATTTATTTATTTTTTCCACGGTGGTTTCTAATAATAAGACTGTAGATCTCAAAACACTCTTTCAACACTGGCATCAAATTCAATCTTCAATTTCAATAGTCAAATGACATGAATGTTACTTTTTGGGGCAGTGTGAAATAAATATAACTCAATAAATAGAGTCACCCCACATGGCCAAACCTCACATGATACTTACATGGAAGCCATGTCTATTGAGTTTTGAATATTAAAAACAGAACATTTTCATGTTCTCATTCACATTTTTCTATTTCTTGAAGGTATGGGCCCATTCAAGTAATTAAAAAACATTTATTTTTAACTCAAATTAGCACCACCAAGAATTTTTCACATTTTATGGCTCGTTTGGCATGCACGAATGAATAGTAGCACTCAACAATCAATACTGAATACGAAACATTTACTTCAAAATTTCAATATTTATAGCGTGTTTGGTAGGTAAGACTTGACAATATGTATACAAGACATGTACTTAACTTATTTCAAAATCTCCAATATAGAATTAGGTGAGCCATGTGGTACGTAATTAGGTGCACCACCGACGTATAAGAAATTGTAACACTTTTTTACTCAATTATGACCCACACCCACAACGGAATTTAAGCCAATCTGACTGCATAAATTAAGGAAAAATATACATACACACACGTATATGTATATATAGAGAGAGAAGCTCACTCTCTTGTTCATCAAAGTCAATACTGATTTCTCTGTCTCTTGTACAACATGCTAATCTCCTGCTCATGATCATTTTCTTGATTCCTAAAATCACAAAATATTAATTAATACATAATCATATGTTAGTACAAAAAAAACACAGGTTTTTTTTTTTTTTTTAAATTATGAAAATGAAGACTGTGAGCTCATTCAGAAAGCCGTGATCCCGGATTTCGGGTCGTAACTCGAGGCTAGTAATGGCAGGCTAAGGCGCAGCAAAGGAAGAAAATCTACTATCAATGTTGGTACAATAAATTTATGACTTGTTCGAACCGGATTAAATATGACTCAAAATCAAACAATCAATATCAATGAATCCTAAATCTTTTTAATCACGCATTTCAAAAACTTTACAGGCTTTCTAAAAATCTGATTTTAATCAACATCAAACACCCTTTTATTTACTCACCAGAATTGTTTCAGAAGGATGGTTGAAAATCATAAATGCAAAGACAAGACAGTAGTACTTAAGGCATCAAAATTTGTACAAACAGTCCATTTCATGCAAGAGCTTTTCAACCCAAAATTTGCGAATAAGTCTGGTCAAAAAGTGGGAGTGAATTGTCAAAAAAAGTAGAATTTATTTCATGCAATAGCTTTTTAACCAACCACTTGAGCAAAAATTAAATAAAAAAAATCTAAGCTAAATTTCCCCTTAAATGTGAAGGATACGTTTGAGTCAAACGAGTGATTCAATCCATTCAAAAAGCAATTAAAAATTTCAAGATTGTTAAATTTGTTTTCTTAAAGTAGACATGGGTGGGACATATTAACAAGATTAATTTTTGAGATGGATCCCAATACCCGGGTATCAAAATCCGAGTCAAGAAGAACATGACTCGCTGAGTTTAATACTTTAAAAGAGATGATAGAAAAAAAGATTGCGCATTTCACAAAACAAAGTGTCTATGTTAGAATGATTAACGTGTAAGAAAAAGAGAACTGCAAAAGAACCTTTGTGACACACTTTTTCAGGCTAGAGAGTCAGAAAGGGGGAAGAGAACTAAAAAAATGAAACTATAAAAAATGGAAAAAAACAACACATTTTAAGCTGATTTTTTTTGTGAGCTCATCCATGAAAATTGAAGTAAAATATGAGCCCATTATGAATCATAATAAGCCAAGATTTTTCCATTAAACTCTTGGAGTCTATCTCCTACCCTCACCCCACCCCCACATCAACAAAAAAAACAGAAAAAAAGCAGAAAACAGAAGAAGAAGAAGAATGGGGTAGTATACATACCTTGTATAATCAAATGGGCACCAAATTCTTGAAAAGCCGTAGAGTGAGAGATGGGTTGGAAAAATGGGAAGTGAAAGCTCAAAAACAAACGGCAATTTGGAGCTGCTGCCACTTAAATCAAATCAACATTTAGGCAGTGTTTCAGAGTTAACAGAAAAAGTTAGAGAGAGAGAGAGGAATGCAGCTTCAAGGATTGGGACTTGGGAGTGTAAAAGAAATAGAGAATATAATAAGAGTGAGTAGAGAGAGAAAGAGGGAGCGTGTCTGTGTGTGAAAGAAAGTGCGGATGTCCCCTCTCTCAGCAACCAAAACTTTTGAAAAATTGCAGTCATCAAAAGCCTAAGTGTTATTAATAATAAGAGTATTATTGTCTAATCAGATTTAAATTACTTAATCCCATACCTCCTTGTTTTATGTAGCGGTGGCAATGGACTCGGCCCATTGACGAGCCGGTCTAGCAATTAGGTTCAGCTCGACGTTTGGCTCGTTGGCCTCATAAATCGAGTCGAGCCATTCACAAGTTACTTGTATTTTTTTAAAGAAATTAATGAAAGGAGATGGTTCAAGAGCCCAAAACGAATCACGAGCCAAGCCTCTATTGTAAAGTCTAAGTGCAAAATCATCACGTGTTTTTGTTTCTTAATCTATTTTAGTCCACCTAATTATGACATACACTAATTATGGTATTTTGTTTCGAATTTGTTGTTTTCATAATACATTTTAACACACTCACAACTTCTCTCTCCCTAATAAATGAGAATACACCAACACATTTTTTTATAACTAAGCAGATTAAACGTTTGCGTTTTTTCATTTATTAAAAAGAGACGATATATCGATACGTTAAAATCCATTGAAAGACAATAACTCAGAACAACATATATTAACTCGACTCATCATCAAACATCACCTCATTTACCTTTTCCAAATATACTTGGAAGAAAATTTTCGAAAGGAGCATCTAGAGCCTCTGCGGGGT
>CAIGRH010272356.1:0-10211 GCA_903798295.1 Fraxinus nigra
GTGGCAATCCGGGTTAACAGAATCAGACCTAAAAGCCCATTTAGAATTGGGTCGTGGTTAATCAAAATCAGTAATTATAATAAAATATGTAAATGATTTATTGTGAATGTTTTTAGAAAAAAAATTGTTAAATTTATAATGTCTGTAATAAATAATGTAATAAAATAATTAAAATACCTTGGGTAGCTAGGAATTGTCTAACTGTATTTTCTGTCAATATTTTATTTAGCGCTCACATGTACATTCTTGGCATTTGTAATTTTTTATATTTAGGCCGTCCAAATTTTCATCCAATCTATGGAAATGCTTCGTATATCCAATACTGACATAATTAAAAATATATATTAGATATATAATATTTATACCAGTAAATTAAATTATATATAGATTAGTGAAAATTAGATAATAGAATAAAAGTACCTGAAATGTAAGTGGATATCCATGTAATGAATATTTAGATTCGATTTGCTCATTTTGTTGCATTCTTTGTACTATTTTCAGATGTGATGCTTGTAATGAGTTTAATAGAACAATATATGTTTTACGACCCCATGGATATGCAAGGAAGACATTAATGTTCTCAACCATGCCCAAAGTTCTGTGGTCGATATATCTTCTAGTAGGTTTTAAAATACATTCAACAAACATTAGCAACCCAAGTTTAAACTTATCTTCTGCATTTTCACATAGGTGGAATGCTTCAGAAAGCATTGCCATTTTAATTTTTTGGGTACCATTGAAGTACTGATTTCTAAGTCTATCATTGTTAAATTAGAAGTTTATAGATATCTCGTGGCAAGGTAATCCTGTTATGAGACAAAACTCTTGCATACTGAAGCAGGCCAAATGGTCATTTAATTTTACCCAAACTTCATTATTCTTGCCACAGTTGACAAGTCGCATTATAAATTCATGAACTATTTTACTACTAAATTGTTGTTCTTCTTCAACTCTATAAATAATATTATATATAAATGTAAGGAAGTTACTATACATCAAATTTGTTTGTTGATCTGCATTGATGAACTCTACAAAATCCTGAAGATACTGATGATTTGGATATTGAGTTATGGTAGCAGAATACCATTGATTTGGATATATTCCAGAGACATCTACATAAAATATAAGAACATCATAATTTAAATCCTTAGTCAATGTTAAATGTATTACTATTAAAATTTTAACAAATGTTGAAATTTCTGCTTGACTAAACAACTTGTAGAGATAAGCATGTATTAAGATAAGAAATTGCGATATTTGAAAATATAATTTTATCATTCTTTAACTTTATTTGTGTATCTCAACCACAAGCAATGGGAGTTAATGAATATGGTCAAATGATACAAGTAGAAAAGCAAAAATGCAAAATGTTTCAATGTTTACGCCATGAATAATTTTTTTTACTGACTGTAAATTGCAAAACCTAATCCTAATACATAGTTTGGCCTCTAAATGATCACAATTTACATCTAAACAGTCAATAAGCTTTCGATTCCGAGACAAATTTCAATTAAAATACATACCTCAAATTCAATTAAAGTTGTAAGCACAATTATATAAAAAAGTTTCCGAATTATACAAAAATACAAACAGAGAAAGAAAAAGGGAATAGAGTATTGATGTATATACATAATTATACAAAAAGGACAAGTAAAAGCAAATTGTGTGGAGGAGGTAGTATAGATGTACCTTTTCAATGGTGGATTTGATGATTGACATTGGTGGTGGTGGTGTGTTCGTTTGAATTGTAGAAGAGGAAATGAATGAAAGTCTGGAATGGTTGGTGTGAGTAAATGAAAAGTACAAAAATGGTGTGGGTATGTAGAAAGTAAATGAATCATAATTTCATGAAAATTTGATTTCTCATTAGGAAACTAACAAATTAAATTTGATATAATATAATACTACAAAAATGAACTAAAAAGAAATTTTAATTATACACTTTTGATATCAATTTTTTTGCATAATATCATAACCTTAATTTTAATATTAATATACTATAAATGTCAAGAGTAAAATAATAATAATAATAATAATAATAATAATAATAATAATAATAATAATAATAATATGTAGGAAAACTAGTTTTAAATCAGGAATATGAAATATTCAATGTATTTTCAATTAGCTTTATGAAATTATTGTGAAACATTTATTTATGATTGTTAAAAAAATTTCAACCATATTTTCCAAAAATAAATAACATATTATAATTCTATAGTAAGAGACACGAGAGGGAACCGAAACGAATCGAACTGATTATCTATGAGAGTTTTAGAAATAGGAGTGCACTTTCTGTGCACCACGGAGAGATACGGAAATCTCTCTGTAGCACCTCTCCATGTACCATAGAATGCACAGTTCATCTACCATGGAGAGGTGGATTTTCCATGTACGATGAAAACCACTTCGTGTAGCACAGAGAGATGCAATCTCCATGCATAGCAGAAACAGAGTGAACTCTCCATGCACCACGGAGAATGCATTACGTGGTCCTATTTCATCTCATCATTTACCAGTTTATTTTAATAATTTGTTTTCTTTTTTGATAATGGAGATAAATCTTGGAGCCATCCTTCTATAGTAATAGAACATAGTTACAAGCAGATTCGGTTTTTGATATAGACTTTATTAAACATAAACTACATGAATAAAACTTAAAACGAGTGCACAGAGAGTGCACTTTGTGCACCACGGAGAGGTGCACTGTCCGTGCATCACAGAGATAAAATAGAACAGAAGACTATTTTTATTGATAATAAAATAAGTCTTACATAGGCATGCAGTCAGTGTACAAGTAGTGTCTATGTCGCTGTAAACTATTTATATCTGTAACAAAAAAAAAGTATTAAATTACTTATAACAACCATTTCAAGTATAAACTTAACTGAAGATACTAATTAAGTTACTTAGGTTGTTGGTCTTTGTAATTTTAGAAGCGACGTGCATATGATGGGACTGTTTTTTTGTCAAAAAAATGCCTTGTGTCAAAAACTCCCTTCAGTCAACAAATATACTATCTTATGTCCAAAAACGAACTTGCATTCTTTCACTTTGGGTTTTCCTCAGAGTCAAGCACTTTGAGTTGTTCATCTTCTGTGGTAGTTTTCATTTTCTTCTTCAAACAATTTCAAATTTTTCGTCTGCAATTTGAAACAAAGCTTTCTTGCGTTTACCTTTTGTAGTTGATCTATTTGAAGTTTCACATGTTGTAACCGTCTTCACTAAATTGATGATATCAATTGTTATAGGAGAAGAATCAAGTTCCATGATTGTGTTTGAAGAATTGAATCGGTCACTATTGCCGAACAAGTGAATATGATTTCATATCGATATTTCGGTGGATTTGGTCTCCTTGGTGTCACTTTTAGGTAGAAGACTTGCTCTTCTTCATTCCCAGTCTTTATTACATTGGTCATTTGTGTATTCGAATCCTGCTGTATAAAGAGTGTAGTTAAATTATATATTGTCATATAAGAAAAAAGCTGGTAAGAGGTTCGTGGTATTTAAGTTTTACCAGTTCAATATGATTCATTATGTCAGTAGCATTAGCTTCCAATAATGTTTCTGCGATTTTGCCCATCATACTTGCGTCTAATCCTCCTTATTTGTCTTGAAGGTATACAAAAACATTTGCTCTATAGAAAGAAGTTAATAAAATAGCATGCTACATTTTGAAGAAAGTAGTAATTTCAATAAATTGTTAAGTAGATGTTTAAAGGGTGTTGATATCGTGGTATTGCTTTAGCTTGTTCAAACTTGCAGAAACGACGTTTATGAATTTCATCCAAGTCTCCATTGGATGTTTTGTTGCAATTACTGCAAGCCAAGTACCAAAATCTTTGATGCAGTGTAGTAATTTTCCATTGAGCTTTCACCAAATAGATTTTTTTCTGTACGTAAATGTATATGTGAAGTTAGAAAGGTAGTAAAAAGAAAAAGTTGTTAGTCTTCATGTAAATTATGTAATTATAGAACATTTAAAATATGTGTGAATGTATGTATTTAATTAAGCAGGTGTGAAATTACCCCCAGGTGAACTCCTTGCAAATCAGTAATAGATGTGAATTTGGTCTTATCTGGAGGTGAAAATTTTGGTAGTGTGACTACAACATATGGTTTATCTTCAATCAATTTATCAAGTGTTTCTTCGTTAGTGTTAATCCTGCAATAAATAAAGAAGCCAAACAATTAAGTATAGAATGTAATTAGTAAATTTTGTAAAGATGAGAAAATTGAAGAAGTTTTTTTAGTCGTATCCATTCTAGGTAATTAGCTACCGCCAAAATTTCCACATTGATGAAAAAAGTGATGTTGACTTTAGTTGACAATGTGATGCCTCATAAAAAGCAAATTCTATTATTAGTTTTTTTTTTCATATGTAAATACTATTATAAAGGAAATACTATATTTGTGTTTGATTTACCGTTATATGAAGACACTTTCAAATTAGTTGCCCATATGATAGGTTTGTTTCCAAATTTTTCAGTTAATGTAATGCATTCTCTGTCAACAATGGTGTCGCACATTGTTAGCATGACGATTTGAAAATAGTTATCTATAAGTATAACATCTTGAAGACATGCTTCTATGCCAAATGCATTTGAATAATCCTTTTTTGACGAACTTCTATAGCAATACCTATAATACTTGTATTGAAAAATATAAACGTTGCGTTGTTATGTATATAGTCAAGTTGAATATGAAGAGAAAAATTATGAAATATTAAATAGAATTATATTGGCTTATTTGAAAAAAAAATATACTTATGTATGCATTAGTATCCATGTATCGTTCCAGCTGGTTAAATGACGTCGGCTCGTATCTTAAGAAGATGAAGTTAAGGTTATCTTCAGGAACTTCTTCTATTTTCGTCTTGCCAGTTATGCTCCAAACTTTATCTTGAAGTGACCCATTGAACTCCTTCTTGTTGTCTTTCACCGTTGCGTTGGATAACATGTATGTTTTCCCAAGTTTGAGCCCATCCATAAGAGCTTTAATATTTTCATCATAGAGAATATCCGTCACTTTATTACCCTGTCGAAACATGGAAAGAAGATGATATATATATATCCATCAAAAGAATATTTTGGTATCGGCTAGTAATATTGCGAGTAGTTTTTGGTGGTTGTTTTCCTACAACTACGACTTTAGCAGACCGATTCTTCTCAGATGTAGAAATTTGTAGGACGAGTTTATGAATTGTAGCCATGTTGATATTTGTAAATGACATAAAAAATGTCTTTTTAGTATTCCTTCTTGCTCTTGATTAAAATAAAAGTAGAATTATATCTAGAATAAAAATAGTGATGCGAAAATAAGTTACCAGAATTTTGGAAGCGTAGATAGTATATAAATGGGAATTGTGATGTTGATGTTGAGGGTATTTATAGAACATGTAATAAAGACTAACTGTAAAATAATTGTTTTTAATTTCAATCATACACGTGGTTGTATTATATTAGGTAGAAAGATTGGAATGGTTTTTGTACATGCATCTTTATTTCTAGTAGTAAAATATTTGGATGGAAATAGTAAATATCTAGTCTCTAGATGAAAAGACTTAAATGTATGTGAAGTTTAAAGTTGAAAGATATTTCTTTTATCTTCTTGAATCTTTTATGCGTGTCGGTTGGAAAATATCTAATTTATATATGATGGATAAGAACTATTTTACTTTTTATCTTACAATTGTTGAAAAATAAAATAAAGAGTACTTTCGGGACTTATCTTATAGTTTTGTTTCAAAAATATGTATAGAAGTATATAAGGTTTCAAGTGGTAGTGATATTCATTTTTCTTTTGAGTACACTAAGTACTATAAAATGTATAAGTATTAGTTTACATGTTGTATATTCATGAAGTTGTGTGTTCCCTCAAATTTGTAAGAATGATAGTTGAAATAGAACAATACAAGTATATCATATATAGGTTGTTATGTGAGAAATTATTTGCCAACGTTGTTATAAGAAGTTGGTATTATGTAGAAATCTCTTAGAGGATTTTTTTTATCTCTTAATAAGAAGTTACAATTGCTTTAAACAATTATAGAGCCACACAGAAACTACCAATGAATATAGAGCGTATGTTCGGACACGTATACATGTAAAATATTTTTAAAGTGTAAAATGAGATGCATTGATAGATATTTTGAATTGATCTTAGATATATGTTTATCTAAATAATGCTTGAATCATATTAGTGAAGGTTTCACCAATTGTGATTGTGGAATGATATTCACAATTTTTTATTTCAATTCGTTGTACAAGTAGTCAAATGCAACAAGAGGATAGTTAACCTGCAAATAAAAGTTTAGAATACTAAATTAAAGTAACGTGTATACAATTTAGTAAAAAAAATCAATTAATGTTTAGGGTTTTCCTTACAGTATTTCTACTTGGCATGATAATTGTTGAAGTAGACCAATGTTGGTCTTGTTCTGAAAATACAAGGAAACATAATAATTTGTGATATGGATTTATATGAACTGCTTCATATTCAAAACATGTGTGCTTCGAGAAGAAATCAATAATTATTCCAATAATACAAAGCATTAAAAAACATATGTACTGAAATGTTTTTAATAATAACTTTCATTGCTAAATATACAATCAACTAAAATTTTTATAAATATTGACAAAAATTCTATTAAATTTTTTACAATGGTGAAAGAAGTTGTGGCAATGAATTTAGTGTTAAAATTTTTCATAAACAAAATAATATAGAAACAATAATTTTTACCTAATAAGTGAAATATTTTTCCTGTAGTGTCTGGCAAGAATGAATGTTCAAGAAGTTTTTATTACATACTGCATTATTATAGCTTGTAGCCAAAAAGAATTTTATTTGATCAATAGAGGAACCAAAGAAAACTTCAATAGCAAAAGTAGAAAATAAAATTAAAAAATTGAAACTTTATGTTTACATGAATGAAAGCAAGAAGAATGAAACTATTGTATTTTAAAAAATTATAATAATTTGTGAAAGATAAAAAAAATGTACTTAAAAAAAAACATGCAGAGTCTATAAATGTATGAAATAAAGAATTTTCTTATACACAACATTTTGAGTACATGTGTCATGTAAATTGTATGTGATTGATGGTTTTTGTAGAACTTTTAAAGATGTACTTGTTTTTGCTCTTGATGGTACTACATACAGCTAACCATGGTAAAAAAAGGTTCTACAAAATATAAATCAACAAAATCAAGTGTTTGACTTTGTACTTTATTTATTGTCATTACAAAATACGGCCTGATTGAAAATTGAGTTCTCTTGAATATAATTGAGTTTTTATCATTTTTAAGGGGTATAAAAGGAATCATTGGTAAGAAAATAAAATTTCCTCAATATTCACCAGTTGTAATTTCAGTAAGAATTGCGTTTTTCTCACATTTTGGACAAGTAAAGTGTGTTCCATTGCATAAACCTTCAGAGGGATTGATATTATGCAATAACATTACACAATAATTTGTTAGGTTTTAGTTGATTTTGTAATTGGTAAATTATATGAATAAAATGACTTAAATTGATAGAGTGTAAAATTTCAAGGAGTAATGTGCAATTTGTTTAAAAGTTAGTTAAATAGGTCTATGATTTCGAGTTTGGAACAAGGAGGAAAACAACACTGATTTTCGCTAAACTCTCGTCAAGATTTGACTCGATCTACAAAAACAGAAACTGCATCGCTAGACTGTAGCCCCTCCTTCGTTCGAACAACAGCCTGTCGCTCGACCGTCACTAAGCTTTCGCTTGAGCGACATGGCTATACGAGAATATTTTATTTCGCGTTTAAAGGCTTTTTCCTGCCCATCTTTTTTCTACCATACCTATTAATATTCTAAAACCACATAAAGAGATTTCTTAAGGTTGAACATTGAGTAAACATTGTTATGTCATATTCTCTTCATCTTTGAAGCTTTCAACCTTCATGTTTCTTTGATATACTATTCTTGGTGGCGAAAAACATCAGATTCCTAATCCAAATACCAAATCGCTGCTTCTTACATATCTGCCAGAGTTGCTGAAATCGAGAAAGGTAACTGGAGTTCCAATTGATGAAGAATGAGTTGTTTTTCGGGTTCCACAGGAGATAGACGATTCCACAAATCTAGGAGTTACTGCAGGATGACAAAATCCAGGAGAGCTTTGGAAATTGCAGCTGGAATTGGTGCAGAAGAACAAAATTCAAGAGAACTATTGAAATTGCAGTTAGGAGATCAGATAGTACGTGTCGTTGTCTAATATGATGTAATGTAAGTCATGAATCATTTATAGTGGATTGTTGACTGGAAAAGTACTCGGAGTTTTACCCAGTTAGGGTTTCTACTCGGAACTTTACCCAGTTGGGATTTCTCCGTGATCATTCTTGTATTTTTACTGCTTTACTTAATGATTATATGAACTGCAATATTTAAACATATGATTAAATTGACTTAATTGAATAACCATCTAGAGATAATTAATTAGTGACTTATTGCTAATAAATTAATTTTTTTAATTCCGTATATAATACATATCACCCCCTTTAGGTATTGTTAGGGTCGAACTGCTTAAATTTCACAATTTACCTTAAGATTTAATTCATGGGGTGAGATACCATTTGGTGTTAATGTATTCAAAAAATCTTCTTGCAAACTCTGTTCTAATATTTCAAGTGCTTCATCAAAACTATAGTATACAAAAGTTCACCTGAAATTTGTTCAAGTAAAATTCTGTTAATATAGTCAACGCAATCATTTGTAGGTGTAAGAATAACTTGATTAACCATATCATGTAGGTTATCAGCATAATCTTCTATATTTGGAAAAACATGACGTATCGAAACTTTTGAAGATGTAATTTCATTTTCAAATGGCAAAATTATACTATTTGGAAGCATAATATATTTACAAGTATGTTCTTTTTCTATTCCATCTCCAATTCTAATTAAGTAATCACAAAATGTAGGATCCAATTTTGCTATCATATTTTGAACAAATGGTAAATGTATGAATGAATGTCATAGCTCTGAAAAAACTAAGCTAGCTTTCATTATATCTTCTTTTTCTTTTTCTTTTGGTACCACTAGTAAAATTTGTCGAAAATCCCCCCCAAAAACAATTACTTCCCACTAGAAGGTAAATTAGAATCAGTAATATCGCTAAACATTCTATCTATAGCTTCAATAGCACAATGATTTATCATATGTGCTTCTAACCTAGACATTTTTAACAAAGTTTCTAAAACTGATTGTTTGCTAACAGAGCAATTTATTTTACCAATTGTTTCTAAAGGAATTTTAAATCGTGAATGAGATGTGTGTCCTCTAAGTAACAGAGATGCAGCTACTCCAGAGGATGTAGTCACTAAAGCAATGAAATTTTGATTTCTTACACGTCAGAAGTACTTTATATAAAAAAAGTTTTACCTGTTCCCCTAGACCATCAATGAAGAAAGCACCATTTGTTTCAGATTTTATTTTTTCCATAATTGTATCACATGCAAATCGTTGTTCTCTATTTAATGTATCTACCAAGGAAATCTTCCTTCAGTACCAGAGTACATTGTTTCTTCTACAATCATTCTTGTCAATCTTTGAGCTTCATTCATATGTACGAAGAATGAAACTATTCCATAATCGTTTATGTTTTTACCTAATAATTCCAGTATAGAATTGATGTCTTCTAAAGTGTGTACTTCGGTAGTCTGAACATGTATATTAGATGCACATAATCATCAATCATGTATGATTTATATTTATTCCATAATAAATTTGGATTATTAGGATTACAGAACATTAAAAGTGTAGAAAATAGACGTCTTAAAAAACCCGGCATTTCGTATAAAATAGCGTCAGATAAAAATTCTTCATAATTATTATCACCAATTAGGAAACCATGTAGGAGTGCCACTTTTCGATATGTAACAATAGTTACTCCATTTGAACTTCATAAATTATCAAATGATTTTGCACCTCTAATATGATTAAGAAGAATATAAAGAAAATAACGTTCTCCTTCAGATGGATTAATTGCCATGATTCACCATATAACAGTATGTTGTTTTCTAGGTGTCTAAATTTCTCTACTTGCATTCCACACCAAATGAGTTAGGGAAATTTCGATACAATAATGTTCAAGCGTATTCATTTGCTTCATTCATCCGAAAAAATTTAGTTAACATTGTTCTTTTCATATACTTATTTACAATAATATTAGATAAATTATCTT
>CAIGRH010272411.1:0-17949 GCA_903798295.1 Fraxinus nigra
ATTGGTTGAAAAAACTATTTTTTTAACTGTCCAATTACATGATGACATGCGATAAAGTGTACAAAAAAGTTGTGAGTACAGGAAATTTTTAACCGAATTTAAACAGAAATTCAAATTTCACTCTCAAATGGTGGCCTCACGTGAATTAAAATATTGGCAAAAATACCCACCCACCCCTGATGTGTGTGTTCTGGCAGGTACATGAATTTGAATTCATGTAGCTGTAGCACCGCAGTAAAGTGTAAGGGATGATGTACACCAAATATGATTGATCAAGACATTAACATTATCTAATACATTAATTTCCACGCTACAACATACTAAGGTACATGCTACTACATAACAAAGCATCTAAACTTTACATAAAGTGATATAATGATTCAAACTATACCGTCCATTAATATTTAAGAAAATCATCATCATAAAAAGGTCCTGCAATCATATGATCCATATCCATACTGTGAGTGCTAGCTGTACAGGAATACACATCAGGAGAAATCACATCCCCATGATCAGATCCTGACGAGAATGCAGTCAAGGGCCTAGAGGTTTGACAAAATGTAGTGAGATGATCATCAGGTGGGATGAAGTAATCAGACGATCCAGATTTGTTGTTGGGCAAATTTTGAACTCGTTCCTTGTTCTCCTGCTTCACTGGGTCATTAGGCTCATAATCTGGTGCAGTCTGGGACTCGAAATTCCAGATGATATTGGAAGAATTATCCCCTGCTGTTTGATCCACGATAATAACTTGAGATGATTTGTATAAATTTCTGCAAGTGTGATGATCATAGTATGTTGTCCTAAATTTTGGCGGATCTTCTTCAATCTTTTGGACATGTTTGGTTGCTAGGCATCCCTGATCATACTTGTGCGTGCACCTGAAGTAGTTTCTGCATTTCAATATATCCAGAATAAAATTAATAGGCACGCTTCAAGACAAGAAAAGGAACCATAATTTTTCTAATCCTCGAGTACACATTATTCAATAATATAATATTAAACGTAAATACAAAAATTTTCATTATTTTTTAACCAAGCAATCTAAAAAAAAAAATTATTCCAAAAAAATATATTTTTTTTCATAATTTATTTTTAATGGAACAGAACAGGGCTGAGTTGGCTTTCTTCATAAGCTTAGCATTACAAAATTATTCAGATGTGTTCTTGGATAGTACATCACATGATGTGACTTGGACGGTATCATCAGTATTAAAAAAGAAAAAGAAATTTAAAATAATTTTTAATGGACCATAGTCTAGGAACCTGTTTAGGAGAGCTAAAAATACAATTAAAATTTAAAATATAGTTGTTATTGGGTCATACTCGTCTAATAAAAGTCAACAATAATGGCTAGTTTTTCAATTTTAATTTCTCCTGAACACCCTCTAGATCTGTATCACTTTCGACAAGCTCGTAAACTAGACCAAAGATCTTGAACAATCGATCGGCAAAACAAGTCATAAGAGAGAGATAGAAAAGCCCCTACATGCGTCAGTTCGTATCGATTTAGCTTAAATGGCAGGTAGGTTTGATTCTAAGAATAGAAGAGAAATGCTCGAATTTCATGCCGCTTTCCAAAGATCGGACAACGAGGGTAATCCTAGTGCACAAGTACGGCTTGGATCAGGTCGCCGGCCGATGAGAACGGCCTACGATTTTGTAACTTAATACCGTATAAATTTCTATCTAACATCTCGAAAAACATAACGAAATCAAATTATTTAAAAAAAAAATCAAAAAATTAAGAAACTCCAATTCTTGAAAAAATACCTTGGATGTGGGGAATTGAGTATGGGTTTTTGTCCATACTTCCTCCATGCATGGCCATCATCAATCCAAGTAGAGGTCTCTTTAATGCACGTCTCAGAAGTTCTCCTACAATGAATCCAAAATTAATTAATTATAAAGCAAATATATAGACATAAGTCACATAAATAATGCATCATTGAATACAATTAAAAGAATATATTAATTACCTTCTTTTGTAGCATCCTCTCCGATCCTTTCGTACAGAAGTCTTGAAACTCTCGTCGGAGTCTTCAGACTTCCGGTGGCCATCCGAACAAAGAGAATCCACTGCCTGAATTTCAGAAACCTCATCAGACACCCCGGAGCTGATGTTTGAAAGACTTTGATTATACGAATCCAAGATTTTGTTCACCAGAATCTGAGCAGACGTCATTTCACTGCCTTCAATAACCTCAGCTTTAGGGGATTTACGCAACAAAACTTGAAGCTGCTGCGCAAGTTTCCGGCCACGAGTCAACTCTCCGATCACCCTTTTCCGGCCAGGGACTGTACTCGCAAGTAAAGATGACTCCATGTTTATGGTAGTGTCTATCAATACCCGGCCCAAGCATACTGGGGACCTTTTTATATCCATCAGTCAAAGGACACCTTAATCCGCAAGAAATAATAAAATCAATGTTAAAAGAAATAAAGAAATTTCCACGAAAGCTCACCCAAGATTGGAATTCACAATCCCACGCGCAGTTAATATCTATTCAAAAAATTTGGGTTACTTTTACTCCATAACTCTTACGGCGTGTTTGTTTTCAATTTTAAGCAAAATTCCAATCGTTGCTACAGTGATCCGCCTACAATTTTTGACTTTGTTGTGTGATGTGGGTCCACAATTTTGGAGAAAAACGGTCCAAAAATCACTTTTCTTCTTGAAATTAATTTCTTCCAGACAAGCTGTTAGAATGTGTTTGAGTCACATTATTTTGAAAAAAAGTATTCTGGAATAGTAGATTGATAGAAAATGTGTAGTTGAAAAAGAAGGAAAATTTATTGATGTGATGCAAGATATTATTTTATTGAAAACTGTGTAGTTGAAAATGAATAGAAGAATGATAATGAAAATTTTAATGTATACCAAATATGAGCTTAGTTGAGATCCGTTGTTCCAAATCAGTGTTCAAAACAGTGTTTTTTCGAAAATAACCACCAAACAAGGGATATGTATTAATATTTAACAAAATTGTTTATACGACATAATCACTAGTAATTTATTACACATAAACCGTCTATTTAATATTAATGTCTTGTAGTAGTTCAAGGATAGAATTACTTGCAAGGCTAGATATCTAGAGTGGCGATTTTGCACTAAAGTTGTAGTTAAGGGGTTTGATTATAACTTACTGAAGTTACGTGACTCAATTGAAATTTTAGTAGAAGTTGGATGACCAGAAGTGTAATTTACCTAAAAGTTGTATTGTGCATAGTACGAAAAAGCACGCTTTACTAGCGCGTGGATAGCCTTTCTTGTGCATTCATGGTTACGTAATTGCTTCTTCGTCATAGTAATAACGTAAGCCATATATGCCAACTGTAAAAAATATAAAATTTCCAAAATTTATATTTTATCGAAATTAATATTATTTTATGAACATATTAAAATATCAGAAAACTACAACTTACTGGCGGCTACGATCTTACAATCCTTACCCTAAACTTGCAGTTGTAATGACAGTTTTGACCTTATCTAGGATTACAGAATCTTGTTAGGAAAGTTCGTTGATATAGTCTCTTGTCACTTTATGAGCTCAAAGTCTTTTGTTCTTTTTCTTGCTCCTACATAATTGCACCATTTTTTTTTTTGTTTTAAAAGATGAGTAGTTATACCATAAAAATATCTTTAATGCGGTGTAAAATAGAGATTTAAATTTTCAAAATGATCGAAAACATCTCTAATCAAGAGATGCAAAAGATATGAAAATTGCATTTTTTTGACGGAAAATGTAAAAAAAAATACAATTTACATATTTTTTTTCTTTACATCCACGAGGCAAAAAATGAATATAGACATTTTCGTTGGAGCAGAATTTGGATTTAGATCCACCGAAATGTAATTAACGAGCAAAAGTGATTTTGGAGATACCAATTTACAACCATCATTAGAAATACCCTTATAAGTTATAACATAGAATTCGGTAATATCATTCTTAAGCATCAACAACCGTAATGGTCCAACAACACTATTCAAAAATGATTTCCGTCGCATTAGAAATAAGTGAAATTGTATCTATCACTATGTTTTATTTATGTGGTGGAGCTGAACTCTACAACTTTGTCTATTAATGTGCGCTTTGTATGTCTTTATATATAACTACTATGTATTTGACGTTTCACTGATAAGAACATATATCTATTTATTTATTGCTTGTTGATCAATTTTGTTATATTTGTATGCTAATGTAATTACTTGGTCAACAATTCTATGATATCGTTATCGATAATTCTGCTTGAAATCACAAATAAATATTTCTTAACTTCAAAATACCATAGTAATACTATTGACAATCATCGACGAAATTTTTGTTGATGACCATTTATTTATTATTATTGTTTAAAAGATTCCTAATTTTTTTCCCGGGCCTCTAAAGTTGTCTGACCTGCTTTTAGTGTCACGCTTTTAGTGTCACTCTACACTGCATTCTGCGTATTCGGTGTAGATTAAAATTTTGAGTCAAAGTCAATAATTAATTTTAATCACATATTTTAATTTTGTGACTATTTTTTTAACTATGCATTTTATCAATTCTTATCAAATATACTAGAAATCAAACATTTAACTCTACCAAACAAGGGCTAAAGTGGACCGAATAATGTCACACGACACTCTATATTTGTCAGTTTAAAATGTAATTAACTTTTTCATCCACATCATATTACGTGATCCATTATGTACATTTTTTTTATGTACAAGTAGCAAAATTCGACAATAAATCATTAATTAGCGTAATTTAATACTATATTTTAAACATAAATAAATTTGACAGTCAAATAAATTGAGATGCTCGTGAATGGACAAAATTTATGTTCACACCAACACTACCCCACCACTATTAATTAAACGCATTCACACTACGTTTTCCACCACTTGCTTCACAATCAATAGTCACTGCACGCCATCAATTCCAGACAAAAACAATTTTTGGCGGGGACTTCAAGTGGGATTATTCATTTTTGTATTTGTTTAATTAAAATGATAAGAAATTAGTATTTGGTTGTTGTGATTTATGCAACATTGGTAGTTTCAATTATAGGTAATTATTCTTAAATAATTAATTTATAGTAATTTACGGTGAAGAGTTAGACTCCGTTTGGTATGGATTAAAATTCAATTAAAATTGAAAATATAGTCGTTATTGGGTCTCACTCATCTAATAAAAGTCAACAATAACGGCTAGTTTGTTCAATTTTAATCCGATTTTAATATCTATCGAACGGACCCGGCTTTGAATTCTCAATAATGTGAACTAAACAACCTTTCGTGATATTGATGGATTTCTTTCAAATTTTGAATTTGGCATGGGCCATGAACTGTGGAGAAAATTTCCAATATGAGGTGACTCAACAAATCTCGTTGAGAAAGTCGCACCAAAAAATTTATAGCATTTCTAATGATTACATCAAATATTACATTAAATGAATAATATTTTTATTTATTTATTTATTTTTGTTTCTCAACAATTATCCCTTGTTTGGGCTTCATTTTAATGGAAATTAGGGGGAAAATGAGTGGGAATAGTGATTTTTTTTTTTTTTGTAAATAATGTGTGATTAAAAAATAAGGGAAAGTTTTATATTTACGTGTAATATTAATTTATTGGTGGATTTATGGTTGAAAATAAGGGAGAAAATGCATTTATAATAAAATGGAGTCCAAACAGGGGCTTATCCACACTCATCTTTGCAAGTATGTATGCACATGCGTACACGTGCCTTCGATTTTCCTGCAATCACGAGTGTTCATACATGATTTTGTAAACAATCAATAATAAGGTTTATTATTATATTTAATTTGTCGAATAAATTATTTCAGGTGAAGTAATATTGCCGCACTACAGATGTTTTTATTCAGAATTTTCTAGGTCGTCTATTGCCTTGTTAGCTTATGGAGTTCTCACTGGGAGAAGGTTAATACTGCTTTGCCTTTNAATCTATCTCCTCCTCGCTATGTTCGGCTCACTCAATTCTTTACAGTCTACTAGCTATGTGCTCTTCAATCCAGCCATTCCTGCCATTGAAGAAGATTGAGACTTGAGGCAAAAAAACCCCGCTTTTGGAAGTATAGCAAGCGTGTAACTTCAGTTCACGGGAAATTATGGTCAAAGCTTGATTTTTGACTTTACCACTTGTATTTAAACTAGTCCTGCTCGGACCGGACAAGGGTCCGAGTCACAGGGTTTGTATTATTTAGCTCACGATCGGTAGAGATTAAATTCAGATTTTCAGTAAATTTTGATAAAAGTTGATGAAACGTGTGGTTGAAAAGTTATGAATCTCATGAAATATATGATTAAAATTAATTGATGGCTTTAACTTGAGATTTACAAACACAACAAATTCCAAATGACCTAATATTCTTCCTGCAAATAGCATAACTTCTCCAGCTAATCACCGCTGTTCCCAACTCTTCCATCAACCACTAATATAACACCACGTGTCCTTCAAATCCTGAGCATTAATTCTAACTCTGTTGCCTGGCGTTTCTGTAAGGTAACCAGATCCAAAATTGTTGGGTTTTTCTTGTGTGTTGTAAACTCTTGTCATGGGGAAAGAAGTTTTGCTTGTCGATCTAGATTAATAGAATCGAGTACATGTGTGATTTATTAATCCGCAACTAGTACTAAGCCTCTGTTTGATACACATTATTGTTATCATTCTCATTCTTCTACTCATTTTCAATCACACATTTTTTAATAAAATAATATTTTTCATCGCATCAATAACTTTTCTTTCTTTTTCAACCACACATTCTCCATCAATCTACTATTCCAGAATACATTCTTCCAAAATAACGTGGCTCAAACACACCCTTATTATGTCTAAATTCTGCAAGGACTCCCCCAGTCATTATTGTTATAATGGAAACAAAAAGAATACATAACCCTGTTACACGTTCTTTCAAAACTCATTTTCAACCACACATTTTTCAATAAAATAATATTTTTCATCGCATCAATAACTTTTCTTTCTTTTTCAACCACACATTCTCCATCAATCTACTATTCCAGAAATGAATTTACCTTTTGAAATATTTTGATTTCCCCATCACTCCTTTTCAGATTTCATGAGAATGCTGATTGACATTGGCTTGTTAAAGCTGTCTGACATGTCTTCCCATTTTTTACCCCAGGTTTCTTTCCTGTTATGTTCTTTCTACTATATTAACAACCACATCAATCTATTAGTCTAGGATTAGCTTTCTTTATATCGTACCATTTTGGATTTTTGAGGAATTTTAAATGATGCAATGGGAACCATCTAATAATATTTGTAGATTAAATGTTTATAGATAAAAGGTAATGCTCCCTTAGGTCAT
Organism: Fraxinus nigra; assembly: GCA_903798295.1. NCBI lineage: Eukaryota > Viridiplantae > Streptophyta > Magnoliopsida > Lamiales > Oleaceae > Fraxinus > Fraxinus nigra. The sequence goes on from CAIGRH010272411.1 coordinate 7,337, forward strand.
AGAAATTCAGGCGGAGTGGGACTGGGAGGGACCTGATCAAACAACAAGAAGGGTTGATTGCAATAAATTTGGAGTTAGTGCCACTTATGATTCAGAAAGATCCATAGCAACTAAATTCTTATGAACAAGAGCATACTTCAGTCTACACAAAACACATCTAAACCATGAAAGTTGATCTTCTTTTAATTTATTCTTAATTGGCGAGGCCAATCTCTATGTAAAATGTCATTTCCAATATGGTTTTCAATTTATTACCTTTTCATATGTATGATTAAATGCACGCATCCATAGAAAATAAATGATCCAAGAGCATTAAATTAGTATTCGTCTCTAACTCATCTCAGCATAATTTGCAAGCATTTCTTGGTAACTCAGACTTGTGGCCTTACCTGGCTTTTGGGTTTGCTTATAAGTAACTGTACATTTTGGAGATAAATACCCATCGTAAGGTCTAAGACGACCCAAAAATCGCTTTGTCCATACGTAGTGTGAGACTTCAAGGGGGTATAGATAAATAATATGCTCCAGATTATTCCTCTGTGGAAGAAAGAGAAACCAAAAGCAAACAATTACACAGATGACATAGGAAAATATCTTTTCCAGGGAATTTCAGTTATAATATGTTTTATAATTGTAGCCATCTTTTATTTATAGTTTGTCGTAAAATAGTTTATCAACTAATTTATATAGTTGCTGGGTGCCTTGATCCAGTTTTTGATAGTTAGAGGATGGATGCAAATCATCATCAATGTTAGGGAAACATAAGTTAGCTGATTTTTGCCTTGAGTTAAACTATTTCTGAAATTTTAAGACCTTTCGAAAAGTGTTGGCCAATTACTCATGTGTCTGCTAAACCTATTACATTTATTTCATATGTTAGTAATACAAGCCTTCAAGTCTTATCATAACTTTAATAAGGCAGTGATTTGATTTATTATCTGATAAATCTTGAACAATTTCGAGAATTACGTAGTTACACATTCAGAAATAGTCTGATGGACTTGCATCTAACTTGTGCTCTGACTTGCTTTCTAATTTGATTGACAGATTACACTGCCAGATCTTCATGAGTTCAAGAATCACTGTTTCATACGTAGTTTCCTGTAAATCGGGAAACAAGAACGACTACTTTTTCTGGATTCTTGTCTGCTTGCTGTCAAAGTTCTTTAAAACTCCCTACCTTTTGCTCTGGCAATTCTTTGATTAAGGCCATTGGTAGAATTCATTTGTTGTAGTGATTAGTATTCGGCCATCTGCATTGTTGGATTAGCAATCTGCATTGTTGGATTAGCACTTATCAGGATGGTTTCTTCTAGGCTACCTGATCGGACAAAAGCTCACGTGAAGCCTGTTCAATTTCAGATACTCTTACCTGTGAATCCCCCTGATATTGTTTCCTCAGAGCAGGTCGAGTTTGACTTCTCTGATGTCTTTGTCCCTCTTCCAATTTACACCCTAAATGAACTCATTGATGGGATATCTGGAGCAGCCGATGTGACTGAGCTTGTCTACAATGATCCTGAGGTAATCTATAATCGATCACATTCATTAGTCGGCCCTTCTGCTTGTATTAGTCAGTCACTGGAATTTAGCGGGCTCACCATACATGAGGCTGAAGACCCAACTGGACTTGTAGAATACGTTACTAAAGAGACCAGAAAAGAAGACCAGGAACTCTATGTTAAAAATTCTGTTGATGAGGATGTCGACGTGATGAAAGTCAAGGCCATTGGCCTTGAGGTTTCTGAAGTTTTGAAAGTTGTTGGACAGGGTGCATTTGGGAAAGTATATCAAGTGAGAAAGAAGGGGACATCAGAAATATATGTGATGAAGGTCATGAAGAAGGATAAGATTACGGAGAAAGACCATGCTGAATATATGAAAGCAGAGAGATATATTGACAAAGATTGATCAATGATCATCCCTTTATAGTCCAACTCAGATGCTCATTCCAGGTTTGTAAACTAGCTAGTTTTCTGACGTGCTAGATTTAGATCTTATGGAAAGCTAGATTCCAGGGGGAATGCAACCAAGTTTTCGGCCTGAAGTAGCTGGGAAACACTGCATTGCTAACTTTGATAGGTGTTACACTGAAATGCTGCTTTCTGATTCTCCAGTTTCCAGTCCCAAAGTTGATGGTAGCCTCTTTCAGGGTTTCACCTACGTGAGGCCTGCTGCCTCCTTTCTCCAAAGAAATAGCCCCTTGTGCTAGGTACTAGGATGAATGGAGATGAAGTCTCGTTCCTATGTTTATCTGTACCGTTAATAATTACTTAATTAAGAAAGTATATCAAGGGGAACTGGTGTTTGTTTTTTGATTTGGACATATTAAACATGGTTTCTGTTTTTTGATGGTGAGGTGATCCATATTGTTACTATTGGTGGGGGTGGATCTGGTCATTTTGGATTTCCATGACTAAAAATATAATATGTGACCTTAATATTTGATAACACGTGACTAAAAATATAATCCGTGACCAACCATTTTGTTAGCTGTAACCTAAAAATTATATAATCTGTGATCGTAAAAAAATTTGTGGCCAAATAATTTGGAAATCTGTAAAAAAATCAGTGGCCAAATAATTTGGAAATCTGTGTTCGTGTGACCTTTTATGACTAAAAATATAATATGTGGCCGTAAACAAATCTGTGGCCAAATAATTTGGAAATCTGTGTTCGTGTGACTTTTTGAGACTAAAAATATAATCTGTGACCTTAAAATTCGGTAATTTGTGACAAAAAATATAATTTGCTACCAACCATTTTGTTATCTTTGACCTAAATATTATATAATCTGTGACCAACTAATTTGGAAGTCTGTCACTGTGTGGCCTATAAATTTTGATCTATTACCAACTAATTTTGAAATCTGTGACCAACGAATTACTTGTGACCTACAAAACTTTTATACTGTGATCATAAAATAGTCGTTGAAATTGGTCACCGGAGTAGTCGCCGAATTCAAAGCAGTCGCCGGAAAGGTCGTCGGAACAGTCGTCGAAGAAGAGTGGTGACCGGAATGGTTGCCTGAATAGTCGTCGGAGAAGTCGCGCGAAACGATCACCGGAATAGTCATCGAAATTGGAATAGCCGTCGGAACGATCACCGGAGCGGTAGGAGTGGTGGAAGTGGAGTGGGTTAACTATATATATATAGTGTATGTATATGTCAAATATTTGATTTTAGAAATTTGAAAGTTTTCTTATTTTTAAAATAGTATATAGTAAAAATAAGTATGTCAAATATTTGTTTTTAGAAATTTGAAAGTTTTCTTATTTTTAAAATAGTATATAGTAAAAGTAAGAGAAATGAATTTTTTCCATTCATTAACCACTTGGATTCCTAATTTTAACACTGCGAAGATGGTGGCTGATGATTAGAAAGAAAACGAACTCTAATTCCGCAAAACAATTGGACGGCTGGAATATATATATACACAGAAAACGAAACGGAAAAAGGAGAAGAGTTTTACACGCATAAAGGAATTGGACTTCTCTCTTGGGGATTAAAAATAGCTGCCGGCGGCTGAAGGAAGAAATAAAAAAAGGCAGATGAAAGACGGCCGAAGAAGAAAAGAAGGGACGGCGGAATCAAAGGAAAAAAAAAATAATAAATAAAAAAAATTCAGAATTTTCGATGAACTTGTATCATGAACTTTTAATTAGTGATTTTATTTCTTTTCAACATAAAAAAAAACACGTTTTTAATTATTGAATTATTGACATTGATTTATTTTTCTCTACAATTATATGCGCAATATTTATATGAGTTTTGTGGCTTATTTTACTTTCTAAAGATTGAAAATAAATTAGACATGATATCAATTGTCCTAAAGTTCAATAGATGATAGAAATATATCGTTATACTTTATGTGATCTTTAAATATTCATAAATTCATTAATGAATTTTTATACGTTCGTATCCGATATAGAAATATAATCAGGTCACGTGTAAAAATAGATTTAATTCTACTCGAGAGAGATTGTTAAATAAATTAGAAATATTCATCTTCATAATTCAATCTTGTTGTCAAAATTATAAATTTTGGGGTTAAAGGGGGATTCGAAATTCTAGTACGCTTTTCATCATCATATTTTTATAAAACTCGCATTTAATTATAACTCTGTATCAATTTAAGTTAATTTAAGTCTTGCATTCAGACGTAATTTAAGTGGTTACAATTTAGTTATAGAAAAGTCATCATTTTCATAGTTTTAGTTCAAGTTAAATTAATTCGAATTTGAATTAGTACAATGTTCGTGAAAACAACAAATTATACATTTGCAGTAATTCACCGAGAAGAATATTTTGGTCGTCTATTGTATGACAAAGACAACCATAATCAGCTTTTGCCAGCTAACATAAAAAATAGACTCACTAACTACCACTCCATCACGATTGTTGCTTAATGCCCTAACGTGGGCAGCTCAAATATGTGTTTGTTTGTGTTGTCAAAGTGAAATTCCAGGTTGTTTTAAATAAATCAATTATCGAGGAGGATTTGATTTATTTTTTCTAACAATGTGACATTTTTAAAATAGATCATTAAAACTGAAATTATATTAGAATCCAAAATATTCTAACCAGCAATTGATTCGAGAGAGAGAGAGAGAGAGAGAGAGAGTATTAGACATAAAAGTTTTTAATCACACATCTCTAAGAACATAATTTTTTACTAAATCTATCCTCAAAAAATATACCTAAAACATGTCATGTGTCCTTCTTTGAATATATGTTAACAAATAAAAGTGACATGATAATTGAAATTAAATTAAGAAAAATATTGAATGAGGTTTATATATAAGGTGTGTTTGAACCACATTATTTTGAAAGAATGTATTATGAAATAGTAGATTGATGGAGAATATGTGGTTGAAGAAGAAGGAAAATTGTTGATGTGATGAAAAATATTATTTTATTGAAAATTGCGTGGTTGAAAATAAAAATAAAAATCTTAATATATACCAAACAGGGACATAGTATATCAATCTTGCTACAGTGATAAAATCAATAGCAGATTTAATGACGAAGGAACACGTATCAATATATATATATATATATAACACCCAATTCCACCTTGCCACAACACTAAGTTACCTCAACACATTTCTTTTATTTAACCCTACCCATTCCTGTCCAAAACAATATGTCAAACACGTCTTTCTTATTGGCTGTATTTTACGTGTTAATTGATCCTTATGTCCTAAATTCTTTGTATTTTCTTGCACAAAGGCATGTGGCCGTGAAATTACACCTCCTTAACCGGACAGGTCTAAGGAAGGGGACTTTTTACGTGCCCCCACTAGGATTATCCTGTAACTTGGAAACATCAACGTTCATAATATTGTTGTACTCCTACATTTTTCTCTCTATGTCGAAAAAATAATCTCTGTTTGGTGATGATTAAAATCAGATTTTTAATAAATTTTAATAAAATGTATGCACGTAATTAAAAAGTTATAAATCTCATAAAATATGTGATTAAAATTAACTATTTACTTCGACTCGAATTCCACCAAACACAATATGAAAAGTAGTCTACTTTATAATATTAGGCCAATACTCTCTCGGGGTTGGTGGAAAGGCTTCAAATTTCTATATACTACTCCTCTCCTTCCCTCTACATACAGACACACACGCTCTCTCTCTCTCTCTCTCTCTAAACTTCCCTTTATTTTTTCTGCTCTCTCTCTACATCAGAAGAAACCCTATTTAGGGTTGCTGCAAATGATTGATCTTGTGGCTTCAAAATGGCCCTCTTCGTGTTCTTCCACAGCTTTCTTGAACTGCATATACTGAAGCAGCTGTATGGCCTCTACTGGAGGGCATGATTAAGCCTTTTGCGGTTCAGTAAAGCTGTGGAAAGACATGGAGAGGGTCAAGCAGAATTCAGGATCATATACTTGTATCTCATGTTCAGTTTTCTTTCGAAAAGACGAAACTGTTTTATTTGCCATGTTCTTCACTGGCTAGATCTTCAGGTAATGTTTTTGAATTCATGGATTTTTACTGTGTAGTACTCTTTAACTTATTCAGCTTGTATGGTTTTGTAAATTCTTTTGGAACAGTAATCCTCCAACTTTCAATTCAGTAGCGGTTCTTATTCTTAATTCTGATTTGTCTCCTGCAATATTTTCGAATTCACGAGTTTTTACTGTGAAACCTTTCTGGTATTCTGTATTATATTATGAATTCTTCATTTTGTTTGTATAGATAACAGTATGAAAAATAATAAATAAATAAATAAAATCTTTATACACAATCATTGATTACTCTATAGTAATCATCGACCTTTCAATTCAGTTGCATCTGTTTTTCTGTCCATTTTTTTTTAAATAGCCGTCTTTCTTGGATTACGTGTCGTAGAAAGAATGTTTTTACACAAAGGGGATGGAGAGGAAACAAAGAACAATTAACAAGAAAAACAGAATAATGAATGAAGAGTTAAATACGTAATCATTGTCCTTAAATGATATTTGTCTCCTTTCGAATTGTATTTGATGCTTAAAGGGATTATTGGCAAATAGTTTATAGGATTTATCAAACCTTGAAAAGGAATCTTATTCACTTCAAAACTTGAGAACATGAAATAGAATTTTGAATATGAATAAAAGAGGTTCTGATCTCTCTTGTGGAATGTAATTTATCTCAAGTGTGTGTGTGTGTGTATATATATATATATATATTGATCATCTATCACATATTTATAGGTATCAATCAACACCACACAAAATAGTGCTAAAATATAATGAAAACGTCAACTTTACAACAAAAAAGACACCATATTTCAAATTGAAAAACCAACCAATAACTAATATTTAACTCTATGCGACAGCATAGAACACACCTATGTGGCCGCATAGGTTGTTCAATGGTAGGGCGTATAAGCCCTGCAAGCTCACATGCAACCGCATTCATACAAAGACTATGCAATCACATTGGCCAATATTTTAGCCCTCAATTCCATTTTTTATTTCACAAACTTTTTATTTATTTTGAACAATCTCCCACTTAAAATGTAAATTATCATTGATTAGTAGGCTGTGAACTCATCTCCCAAGCAAAAATAAAACCAATTTTCATAATAATTGAAGTTTTATTTGCATCAATTCCCATAAAACTTAAAAACTAGTAATAAAAAACATTCCATGTGATCAAAATAAAGAGCTGGTTATAATTAGAGTTGTAATTATTGTATTAATTTTAAATATTTTTGCTACCACAGAAGGGTAGATATGGACCACACATTTTACATTACCTTTTCTCTCGTATGCAAACCCCAACAACTTGGTTTATACAATCTCAAATTAAGGTTAATTTATACGAATTAGGTGAAGCATCATGTCGTGAAAGGTGATGTCCAAAGTTGGAGTAAATTTAATCAATGCTCACCCAATTTTAGTTTACATTATTATTTGCTCACTAAACTATAAAATATAAGTCGCTAGTAATCTAACTATCCAATTACTTATCCATCTATCATCCATTTAATCTCTATCAATTTCAACTAACGGAATGTGCTACGTGGAGGACAGAAATTCGACGTGACACATAACAAACTTTAAATCAGGCCAATTGGGCCAAAATTGCTAAAATCCCATGACAATTTAAAACACGTTTTCTCTAAAAACGTTGATTTCTCTATATTCAGACTAGATCCCTCATTCCCTCTTCAACTGCATCAATGTTCTCCCAAATATGAATCCAATGATCGAGATTTCAAGTTGATTAATCACAGCTTACTTAATCCTGAGCAAAACCAATATCTTTAGAACAAGCCTTAGGTATTGAGTGAAGCATCTTCTCTCTTAAAAGTGCCTCAAGATCATTGCCATGTCATACACCATTGAATCTGGAACATCCATGGATTGCCTTCATGTAGCAGCTGTAGTCGCAATTCTTAAGGCCACATTCAAACGTCAAAATTAAACAATAACACGGGCACACCAACAATAGACTTGGATGGGAATATAGCAAATCCATTTCAGTTCGGTGCAGGCCACATTCAAGCTTCAAAAGCAACAGATCCTCGACTTGTTTATGATGCTTCTTATTCTAATTGTTGTGAGAGGAGGTGGGTATCCCTTCCTTTCATACCCTCTAGCCGACAGATATATCCAAAGACAGGTTTCTATTACAATTTCCAAAAACCACTCACAATATTTCTTTATGCACAGATCAAATGAAATCATAATCCATATTAAATGAGTGATTATGTTTTACTAGAATACTTAACTTTGCCTTCCACCCTACTGAAGATTTGAAGTAGCTAAAATGGGCTCCAATAATCACTGAGAAATGGCATTCTATAATCTTCTTTTTTTCTCTGATATATGGGTGCTTTAATAAATAATACCAGATCAAGGCATGTGTGATTGAGAGGGCAAAGACAGCTTATGAAATTCAAGATTTCACGAGTCAGGATTTTGTGGGCGGTTTTTAGGGTTCTTCATGAAGTTAGAGTTGAAGTTTAGGGAGATTAAATGGATGATAGATGGGTGAACAACGAGTTATATTTTATAATTCAGTGAACAACTAGTAATGTAAACTAAAGTTGAGTGAGCACTGATTAAATTTACTCCCAAAGTTGTGAGTCTATCCAAGGAATGGCTCTCTACCCTGTTGATTTCACCTTGGGAGAGAAAAACACAGGTCATTTTTTTTTTTTCAGAAGAAAGACCTGTGCAAGAAACTAGGGTTTTGCCTAGGTAGAAACTAACATACGACATTGCTTGTTTTGTCTTGTTAAAAATAAAAATATGCATGCCTTTGTCATATTTTGGTATGTACAGATGAAGAAGTTTCTTCTGTTCATGACTACTTCCATTTTGTAACATGTTGTGTACTCGACCCTTAATTTATTAAAAAATGAATTAGTTCTTCTTTTGGGTTAGAATTATTCCATTTGTAAGTTTAACATTTTTCGATTTGCAGAATAATACTCTCTTCTTCTTTCTTTAGAGTTTTTTTTGAACCGTGCTTGTTGTACCGGGTGGGGGTTGATCGAACCCCCACCGGCACCTCACAATAGGGTTGGGGGTGGGTCAGATTCTTTGGGCCATTTTTTTATGGGGAAATTAGGCTAGCTACGTCAAAAAATTTAAATATTAGATTAATACTCTAAAACTAATTGAAACTATTATTACCGTATTGATTACTTCCAAAACATCAAAACCGAAAAACACCCAAACTAGAAATCCTAAATCAGGGAGGTGAAATCTCCGAAGAGAAGAATCCCAAGACCCCAAACCTTCCCCAACTCCTCAACAACGGTGATTTCCTCTTCGAGAAACGTCATCCGACTCAAATCTTCAATCCATCTCCTTCCTCTCCTTTTCAACTCTCATCCAATATTGAATGGATTGGTTGTTTTTCTTGAAAGTGCAAAACATTTGCAGTTATGATTCATATTGTGGCTGTCACCAAATTTGGTTTGAATCTGATGTTTATTTTTGCAGTACAATGATTGAGGCTCATAAAAACTGTGGTGCTGCGAAGGTGTTTGGTGAAATGACTTACANAGGGAGGTGAAATCTCCGAAGAGAAGAATCCCAAGACCCCAAACCTTCCCCAACTCCTCAACAACGGTGATTTCCTCTTCGAGAAACGTCATCCGACTCAAATCTTCAATCCATCTCCGATAAGCTAAAATTATTGAATCCCTCTCCTGAGACTGGCGGCATGGCCGTAGACAACGGGAATCCACCTCCATCGAAGAGACATGCAGTTCCTTCTTCTGAAGATCCCAACAAGCCGTCCGCTTCATCCTTCGGAAAGGCAACGTATGCAGGGTGATAGCGGGAAAGGTGTCAGGGCAAGTGAAAGCAGGTAAGGACGCGACGGTCATCTGTGGTGCAGGTGAGCAGAAATGGAACGATATTTGAACAGAGATCGAATGAGAAGGAGATAAAGAAAGCGTACAAGGAGAGAATAAACGAGCTGAAGGAGGAAATACAACAAAACAAACAGGAGAAGCGGAAACAAAAAGAGGAACGTGAGAAGAAAAAACAGGAGAAGATTGCCAAGTCCAAGCAACAAAAGCTCCTCAAGGTCGTACCTGATGATGTTCTTAATGGTAGTAAGAGAACTAATAAGGATTACAATTAACAGTTTTGTTTCGTTTCGTTTGCATTTTCATTTTGAGAATTTGTGGAGTCTTGGTTGATTTTGTATTTCGAATTGTTTTGCTTTAAAAATTAATGTTTAACACCGGCTTCTATCTCAAGGCGAAAGCCATGACATTGACTCAATGAATAATTTGCTCGCATCCTTTATTCATATCCGTACCAAGTTTACATAATACTTATATCATGGGGTAAGAAGAGAAAATCTTGTTTAATTATCTTTCATTTTGGTGTTTCCACATTATGTAATGAATTGTTTTTCACTGTATGGGTGAAATTGGGTATGTGTGAGGAGTGGTGATTCTTAATAGTGCCTACTGGTTTTGTAGATGAATTCTCCAGCTATCCATGATTTATGGGTACGAAAAGGTAGCTACGAGTGACTAAAATGCCTTGGTGAAAGCAATTACAGAAGGAGGAAGCCCGTAAATTTCGTCAAAAGATTGTCATTTTTTTTTAAATGTGCGTCACTTTTTTGAGTTTGTCACT
>CAIGRH010272509.1:0-11293 GCA_903798295.1 Fraxinus nigra
CGAATTCCTGGATTCGCCCCTGATCATACAAGGGCACAATGTTGAGCTGAACATAAAAGCATTGTCAAGTAACATACAACACGATCTAATTTACAACAAAATAATAATACGTGGTTAGATTATTTACTAGAAAAAATGTTGGTCACATGATCATCACAATTTATTGTTGAACGTAAAAGGTAGGTGAATCTCTGCTTCACATCCACCTGTATTTGGGATATTTTTAAGAATTAAAGAGATTTTTATTGTTTTTATTAGTATTTAATTTCTCTTTTTCATTAGCATAACCTCTTTAAATGAACAATATTAGTTTATTTTGAATTTTTATTTTAAAAAAAACACAGTTCTCCTTCCTAGGAAAAAGCTCTCAAACAAGCTGCTTTCATGGAAAAAGTGGACAAAGGGACGTTTTATGCGTCATTTTCGAGATTGTGTAAATTTACAACTATAACTCACATTCATAGAGTCCATGAATTTGTCGTAGTCACACAAACAAACACACACACACAGGTAGAGTAAGATTTTGAACCAAGCATTTATCAATGGTAAATGCAAATGCCTGCATAAATACAAGAGAGAGAAATTCACAGGAGTGTCTTTAACTAAAATTTTAATGAATTTCGTGGATTCAAGTAAATTTTCGGAAATTCCATAAAAATCTCATTAAAAATTACGAAATTTCTCAAAAAAAAAAATGTTATAAATCCAATGATTATAAAAGGTACCTAAATTTTAAACATTTTTATTGAAATTCATTAATTGAAGGTGCCAAAATTTAGAAGAATTTTTTTAAATTCATTTAAGTTGGGGATACCCCCTTTAAAATCATGATAGGTTTTATATAGAAATTTCCATACCAAGAATTCACACTGATAAGCTACATCTTACAAATAACAAATTGTTGGTATAACTTATAAAACATGTTCTTACGACAAGTGAATGGATAAAAAAAATATCTACGGTGATGATTCTCCGTCAAACTCATTTCATAAGAAATGTTTACACAAATAACGATCAATGCCTCAGCAATACAATTGCACGTCGTATATATATATCACCGACCTACTGTCATTCGAAATATTTCTTCGTGTTCGACGTGACAAAGCCATCAAACGTAGCTTCGACATGGTCGTCAAAATATGCTGAGATCCAGGAAGCAGACACATGTATCTGAAGTCTTCATTGATCGGCATCTCTTACCCTCTGAGATTCTAACCCATAGCATAATCCAATTAGAACCAATTTGAAACATTAAAATCTCTTAATTTCCTAAGATGCTTCTCCATATCTTGTCTTGTTTTGTTCCACTCCTCCTTCTCTATCACAGTGGTTGGGTCGTCTCTTTCACCCTAAAGAAATATTAACAGAAATGAATATGCTAATACGCTTAAAAGTCAAAATAAAAATAATGAAAGAAAAGAGTAGTATTTTGAGTAATCACCGGGGGAATTATCTTGAAGTAGTTTCCATTATCTCGAATGACCAGCAAATCGTTCTTCCTATCCCTATTCCTTCCTCCTGGAACTGTCACCTATTGAAGAAAATCACAACACAGTACAAGTAAATAAACTGCAAAAGAAATGGGCCAGCTTAGCAGCAGATAAGAAGCATTATTGTAGATAAATGAATGGCTGTAACCAAGAGTTTGGAGAGAAGAGTGAATAAACTGCAAAAGAACTGGGCCAGCTTAGCAGCAGATAAGAAGCATTATTGTAGATAAATGAATGGAGGTAACCAAGAGTTTGGAGAGAAGCATCTTTCATCATTTAACTGAACATTTGTCTCTCACAGGACAAAGGAATGCATGGTGCCTATCCTAAAGATCTTCTGTCCTATTATACACTTCCTCGTCCTAGACTTTAGCAACATGCAGCTGAATTTAATATGAGCAAGCTATGCATTCCTTGCTTACTTATCGAACAACCACCCCCAGCCCACTTGGCAGACAAAAAACAATGGATAACTCTAATGTAACGATTGATTAGAGAACTCCTTGTACACTACTACTATTACAACAAAGCATATTAAAGCACAAAGGGAAAGAAAAGCAGATACTCAGTTTACCAGAGAAGAAAGTGATGATTTATACTCATCGTGAATATATGATCACTAGAAGATTGTTGAATAAATTGCCAGGGGGAAAAGAAGCAACTGCAACTTTTTGAGTTCATAAAAATACACGTATTTGATGATTTCAAGTTTTCAGAAGTGAAGAGATGTACAGTTAGTTCACATAAAATTTGCTCACCAAGACTTTTGCTCTGGAGATTGATTTTGTTTTTGAATCAATTACATAGATCTCCTCAAAATCCAGAATAAATTCTGGGTCACCCAGCCGGCGATTCCTGTAATGCTTTGTCAGGAAAACCTGCAACAACAAATTGAGAAGAAATATTCATTTCCACTAAAAAGAAGCACCAAAGTTATCCACCTCTATAAATCACTACGAGCCAACCAAACATTCATGTTGAACATATGTTTAAGAGCCCTCTTGCAAACCATCCCATCTTTAAAATATGCAAATGCATCTATATAACTAATCTTTCTCGAACCCAGCTTTTAAATTAAGCCCCTGTTTGGTGAGGGTTAAAATAAGATTTTTTGTATATTTTGATAAAAGTTGATGAAATGTGCGGTTGAAAAGTTGTGGGTCCAGGAAATGTGGAGTTAAAATTAACACGTGCCAAGTAATGGGATTGAAAATTTCACACAAATTCTTGAAATGATTTTTCACAAAAAGAAACTAAAGAATGTTATAAGACCTTTAAGACTTCTTTCTCAGATTTGTACATCGGATCTCTAGGGGCATCAATGGGTGGCTCTGTCACATTGTAGCATCCATAATCGCTTTGTGCACATCGAATGTACTGCAATACCAGTAGAGACATTAGAATTATCAAAATATACAAACACAAAACTCAAATATACACAAGTATCTTAGAATATGAAACACGAGAACAAAGCTTTTATAAATTGATTCAAATAGTCCATATTTATTTCATAGATTATGTTGGGGGGCATACCTTTTGAGGCATTGGCGCGAGAACCTTCGGAACAGCATATATATCAGTATCTGGGGGTGTAACATACATCTACAAACAACAAAAACACTGTTACATCAACATGAATAACTCCAGGTTGAATATACAGAATAGTAAATTAAAAAAGTTAAAAAATGCGAAGGGAATGATTCAACCATTTGGTTACTCGGAAGATATAAACGAATTTTCTAATTTCAAATGAAAAATTCTCGTACGTCCTTAATTAATTATTAGCACGAAACTATTGATGCTTTTAGTTTCAATTTTTTCATCCATCTTCTAAATAAATTCAAGAAATCAATCAACTTCCAACCTAAAGATGAAAAATGCTTAAAATTTCAACATTGTCAAAGCACTAAGCAACTCAACAGATAAACATAGGTGTAACCTAAAAAGCAGAAGATACAACACAACTCCGCACATACACAATATAATAAAAGTTTTTCTAATAAAAACTAGAAACAATTACAGTAAGTAACAAATTTTAACATAAAAGCATGAAAAAAGGTCACCTCGCGGAAATCATAGACATCATTATCTGGGTCAGGCGGTTTCCTTATGAAAAAATCGCAATCAAGAAGACAAATTTTATGGAATTCATCCTCATTGATCCGATAATCCACAATTTTCTCGGAGTCCCATCCCTGAGTGGAAACGAAGCTCTTACTATGCACCATCTCAATATCATCATCTCCGCCATTGCCGGCGGTGGCGGAAATGGCGGCGAGGGCGGTTGCAGTACCGTAATCAACATCGAAGTCTTTTTTATTATCTACTTCTTCTACCTCATCCTCATCCATGTCATAGTCATCCGGGTCTCCTCCGTCCGCGTCTCCGTCGTCAGCCCAGACCCTGAAGTCGGGTCGTGGGTTTCCGGGTCGGGTGAGGTTAATGGGCACCGAAATATTGAATTTTGGGTCGGGGAAATGGGTTAGGCGTGGAGAGGGTGTGGATATTGAGATGGGGAATTTTGTTGGAGGTGGTGGGAAGAGGAGAAGAGTGGCGGTGTTCATGGTGGCGGTTTTGCGGGTGGTTTTGGGATTATGAGAGGGAAAAGGGGAGGAAGAGGATTAGAGTTTGATATTGGATAAGGTGGAACCGGAATTGTTGAGAAAAGTTACAACCTACCTCCCATCCATTAATCATATGCCACGTCATCCTAAGAATGAATGTGAAATCTGAACCCTACTCTGCCCTCGACGAGCTGTTTCGTTTAAAGTAATATTATTTATCTCGATTGCATATTATCATGCATCAAACAGATGATATCAAGAGATACAAATTTATGTAAAATGTTCAATCATATAACTAAAATTCTCGATAGTTAGTTAACAATATAATGAATAACATTACTCTTTCATTTAAATCATATTAGAAAAAATTTGTTCATTGTCTTCGAGCTCATTACATTTGTTGGGACTGAACGAACAATCCAAAATGTAGAGACTTGGTGAGGATTACATTCAAATTCAAATGTACTTTTGGAACTATCTAAAACTTTGACATTCAAATTAGTACTCAAGTTAAGTTCGTAGTTGGAGGCCAAACCAGCACAAAATTATTTCAAGTTGGCATAAGCTCGTGGAGTTGTGTCCGTTAGCTTTACTAAAGGTTGAAACCCGCCCCGTCCCCCGTCCCTAGAGCATAGTGGATGAGGTAAATAGCGGGATGTGTCTCAGCAGGTCAGAGTACGATAGTTGTCATACTAGCAAAGATGTGAACTAGTCATCTAAATGGGTCTAAAACTTCGTGTTAAATGTTTGAATACATACCGAACTTTGCATAATGTCATGATTTACTCACTAAACTTAAAAATTTGTACTTCATTACTCACTGAACTTTATACATTTGCACTCCATTACACACCGACTAACTTCCGTTTCTAACGCGTGCCTACGTGGAGGATGGAATGCGTACATGGCTTTAACTCTCTCCAAAATAAAAAAAAATTAAATGTCACTTGTGAAGAATCGCAAATGGAGGAACGCAAGCCATCAAAATTGAAACCCAAATTCCCCTTGAATCCTAACCCCCGAATCGATTTGTGCATCAGGTGAAATCAGTGATGAGAAAAAAAAAAGTAGAGAGTTCAAAATCAGAAATTGAAGGTGCTAGAAAAGAGGAAGAAAGTGCATCAGGTGCTAAAAATAATGACACTTTAAAGTCCTCCGAAGAATCTCAAATGCCTACATCTGATGAACAAAAGAAAGATGGCAATGAAACAGTGAAAAAATAAGATACAGATGTTGTACAATTTGACCATGTAACTGATGAAGATAGAGGAGCTGATCGAGAGGCCATTGAGAAGCTTACAAGAATGATTGAGGAGAGGCTGAAGAATGGTTGTTGATGGTTCCAACAACTCAGAGCAGCCTTCTAGGTCGAGGGATATGGGAACCAGAAGGGGATGTGGCAAAAATTGTTTAAGTGTACTACTTACTGTAAGAATGAATGTTGCGATCCTCTTTCCATTGCGTTGGTTATAATATGATTAATTCTTCTATTTCAGGTCTAACAATAGTTTTCATGAAACACTACTTGCATGTTTCAACTTCATTTTGCAAATTCATTAGAAGACAAAAATGATGATTATTGTATGATACATTGTTACTTGTGCATTCGAGCAAGAAGCAAAGAGAATCAGAGGAAGGTGAAATCAATGATGAGGGATTATTGAGGGCATTAATATCTTCTTTTTCTTCTTCATCATCCTTGGAGTTTGGAGATGAAGCTGCATGAACCTGTAGATTGTGATTTTCGTTTTGGTGGATGGTGTTTTTAAACTGGTTTTTGAAATCTGTATCGTGTTTTTAGTGCTGGAACAGATGTAGATTTTTGAAGGTAGATTATTGTTGATCTTTTGATGTACCGATTACAATTCAATAAATGGAAAATGCTGCTTGATTTTATTTTAAATCCTGATTATAGATATCTAGTGCATTATGTTGTGATTGATAAACAATTCTTGCTTTTGTTGCCTCTGTTTGGAGGAGTTTAATGTTTGGATGTTTTTTTATGGTGGCTCATTGAACTTAAGACAAAAACTACATTAATCACTAGTTTCATCAACACCAGTTTGAATCACTAGTTTCATCATATCAAAAACTACATTAATCACTAGTTTCATCGCTAGTTTGGCTCACTTCATCAACACCGAATTCACTAACAGCCACATCAAAAACTATACAAAAATGAAAATGATGCCATCAAAAACTGCACAAACATGAACCATGCTGCCATCAAAAATTAATCCAAGTTCACCAGATTCACCATGCTGCCATCATCAAAAATTAATCTAAGTTCACCAGATTCACCATGTTGCCATAAAAAATTAATCAAAGTTCATGCTAGCTTCAAAAATTGGATTGTTGCTCGACGCTAGGAGTTGGCATGAATTGAAATCTCTGGACTTCCTCATGTGCTCAGCACCTAATGCACTTTCTTCCTCTTTTCTAGCACCTTCAATTTCTGATTTTGAACTCTCTACTTTTTTCTCATCACTGATTTCACATGATGCACAAATCGATTTGGGGGTTAGGGTTCGAAGTGAATTTGGATTTCAATTTTGATGGCTTGCATTCCTTCATGTGCGATTCTTCACAAATATCTGAGCTTCGTGGTCACAAATCCTTGCTTTGAATTGGAAGATAAAATTTTGGAGAGGTGGAGAGGAAGAAGCTCACGGTTTTGGAGAGGTGGAGAGGAAGAAGCTCGAAGAAGCTCGCAATTTCTACTTTCTGGACAAGAATGGGTTTAAGGATTTGTTTGGAAAGTGTAATTAAAATGAAGTGGCATTTGATTTTTTATTTTGGAGAGTTAAAGCCATGTACGCATTCCATCCTCCACGTAGGCACACGTTAGAAACAGAAGTTAGACGGTGTGTAATGAAGTGCAAATGTATAAAGTTCGGTGAGTAATATGGTGTAATTTTAAGTTTAGTGAGTAAATCGTGACATCATGCAAAGTTGGGTGTGTATTCAAACATTTAATTCCTAAAACTTGATTAGGACTACTCATGTGATAGGCTGTTCACTCAAATTTGAAAATTATTCTAAGTCACGACATTCCGAATGAAAGTTTTTCCAAGTCACTACACTCGAACCATAATAGGTTGAACAAACCCACCCGACATCCAAAGTATAGTGGCACGACGGCGTAGAGCTGAAATACCATTGTATGGAAGAGAAAAGCCAATTGTATGATGTTTTGAAGATATTTTTGAAAAGAAAAAAATAAGTAATATAGACTCAGATAAAATATATTTCTTCCCAAAAGTCTTCCCTTTTCTTTCAAGGAATTTCAAAAAAATGTGCAAAAGATCACCATATTTAGAAATAAAACAGGCTTCAGAAAATCGAAAAAGAATTGAAAGAAAACCTAAATCGAGGCTCAGATCTGTGAAAAATAAGCAGGCAAAGAGAAATTGACCTCGCCATGGCTGCAAATCAATGGTTGCATCTGTTAAAGAAATCCTAATCACAGAGCCATCCAGGGTTGCCATGCCAAGATACGGGTCGGATTATCTCAATACCTGATCCATTAGCTCAGAAACAAAAAGAGAAAAAATCATCACAGCCCCTTTCTACTCAACAGGTCAACTTCCTCGAAGGGAAATTTGCAGAAACTCCGAAACAATTTATAAATTTCGCCTAACGTAGGCTCGGCTTTGAAGCTCAGCCAAACGTACGAGAATAATGGAGCTCAAACAGGGAATTTTATTATTATTATTTACTTGGTTTTGATTTCTCTTTAAGGGCTGTTAGTTTTTGAAAACGAAGAAATCATTGGGTTAAAAAGAGAGGGGTAACCACCCTTGAAGAAATCCCCATTCTCTATCAACCCTAATTCTTTGTTTCTGGGCTAATGGTGCTTTGCTGTTGAGTTAGGAGCCCCAATTTATACCGCCCTAAATTACCAATCTTGCCCCTTCTTGCCCTCGGCCATGTTTGAAACCCATTTTGAAAAAATTAGAAATTTTAAAATAGTAATTGATGTGAGAATATGTAGTGAAAAAGTGATGAATTTTTTTTTAATTTGTGTGTAATATTATTTATTTGAAGAATGTGTGGTTGAAATGAAAAATAAGAATGAGAATGAGAATTAGAAATTAATGAGTGTCAAACGGGGGCTTGGTGTGGTATAACAAGGGTACTCTGGTAATTTAAGGAGCACAATGATAATATGCTTCTAATTCACACACTCCCATTTCAATTTTTTGATGAAATAGAAATGACATGTTAAAAAGATATTTTGGCCGTTAGGTAGAAATCAAAATCAGATTTTTAATAATTTTTTATAAAAATTAGCTCTATTTGACAATCACTATTTTTTATTGTATTTTGAAGTCATAGATGCTCCTATTACATATAGCCATTTTATTGTATTTTGAAGTCAATAGATGGTCGCTCCATCAAGAACATAAGATGTTATTGTTAAGATAACTATTTAAAGGCACGTGCAATGCACGTGTCATAGTTTAGTTGGCTACTTAATAGTGTGAAATGATTTTTGGTCATTGTAGACAATTATAGAAGCTTAATTAAAAAATAAAAATAATTACTTATGGATGAGTATTAAAATTTAACTCAAATGTGTTCTCCATAATTGGTTTCACAATATAACAGTGTCAGACATTAACATAACATCAAACGTGAAGTGGCGTACGGTGCTATATATCATTACTCTTTACAAAAGGGCAAAAGACAACAAATAGTACAAAAAAATTCAATTAAACCAGAATTGGAGATCTAATCAAACATTTACCTTTAATTCGTTAAGCAAATTTAAATTTACTTCAAGAGCACTTCTCCTACGGGCCAACTCATTTGATGCAGAATAGTGTATACAGCCCGCTCTTCTCAAAATATAATGACATATAAAACAGCAAGCATTAGAGCTTCTTTAAAATTCACAGAAATGAGGGATACCAAAGAAGCGATTCATTTTAATAACTCAAAGAAACATGAAGTAAAAGCTAGTACCTCGACTATTCGAGTATCAACTTTTAAAGAATCAAAATTATAATTGAAAACAGCTTTTCCAATGATATCCTATGTCAAACGGGAGAAAAGGGACTCCACATCCACATCCTCACCATCCAATGCAGCAACATCAAGCTTTTTGCACAGCCTACCTGTTGCTTCTCCAAAGAGGCCAATCATTTTACCAACAGACTACAACAGGCAATTTTGGAATGATATCAATGGCAGAATAAGAAGGGTGTCAAACATGAAAAACAATGAAGCATTTTAACTCCAGCTTTCCCTCTCACTGATATATTTATAGTTCAAGCTTCAAGGAGAAGTAACGATTAAGTGGGTAACATCCAAAAAGTCTTGCAGCCATCTTGATAATACCTTCTGATGTAATGCCGGGACAATAGCCTGTCGCCTAACGCGCCATATTTCCCCATGAGCAGGGATAAGTCCCTTCCCCATTGCAAAATCCAAAATCTCCGCTAAAATACCTTGACCCAGTTTGAAGAAGTTAAGTTTAATTCCATGAACAAACATCTGAAATGAAAGAACAAAAATACTAAATAATAGGAAGAAAGACGAGAGCTAGTCCAGTAGCTTTACTTTTGAATTGTCTTTTAATATATGTTTCGCAATTAAAGGATCTGAAACTATCAACAAGGACTGCAGCACAACCTCAAAAATGGTTACTGAAACAAAATTGCCAGAAATAGTGGAAAAACAAAATAGAAGAAGAAAACAAACATTGGGACCAAATGTTAGTCTAAAGATTCCACCATAAGTCGGGTAAAATCTGTATAGGGGAATAAAGAAGGCTTCACTTCTAATTGCACCAATTGACCCTTTTGCCTCTGGCCACCCATCCATTTGAACAAGAATCCAAGAACCTCATCAAGCATGCCCAGTTTTGACAAACCATTTCTGAATTGTCCGGGAAAGCTATTCCACAAAACACACACGCAAATAACCACATACAAAAAAAACTGAATTCATATATTGGTCATAGTCAATTCAAAAAGATCTTCAGATCATATTGCATTATTGATTACATAAAGGACAGTGTAAGGATACAGTCCATTTTAAAGATAGCAGGAAACATAGATATCGACAAATCTGATTAATATTAATTATCCTAGTTATATTTAAGATGGGGTATGTAACCCCAAAATACAAGAATATCATGCTTGAATAATTTCTAAAGTTAAATGTCAAAGAAATATCTACCATTCAATGATAAAAACTTTTTAGAAAAATGATATTGCAAAAATATAAACTGCACTGTGGAATACAGATAATTCTTTGATATTTTCAATCACAATTCCACATTATATTCATTTATATCTACCAATAGTTANTGTCCGGGAAAGCTATTCCACAAAACACACACGCAAATAACCACATACAAAAAAAACTGAATTCATATATTGGTCATAGTCAATTCAAAAAGATCTTCAGATCATATTGCATTATTGATTACATAAAGGACAGTGTAAGGATACAGTCCATTTTAAAGATAGCAGGAAACATAGATATCGACAAATCTGATTAATATTAATTATCCTAGTTATATTTAAGATGGGGTATGTAACCCCAAAATACAAGAATATCATGCTTGAATAATTTCTAAAGTTAAATGTCAAAGAAATATCTACCATTCAATGATAAAAACTTTTTAGAAAAATGATATTGCAAAAATATAAACTGCACTGTGGAATACAGATAATTCTTTGATATTTTCAATCACAATTCCACATTATATTCATTTATATCTACCAATAGTTAAAAGAAAATAATACAATAACTTAGTAAGTATTCAATAACAAGAAGTCATAAACAAAGAACAAATTATCTCCGAGGCACAAACTCGTCTTCGAATACAATGGAGTCCTAATTAAATTAATAAGCTGCAACTTTTGAATATAATTTTAACACCTTGATCATTACAAGCCTTGAAAGATTTCTAAAATGTGAAAATTCCAATTATTTTCCCCTTTTCTTGCCCAATTTTCCAATGAGAAAGGATCGGGGTACCTGGATTTTCGACGGTAAATTCACCGGAGGCAATACGATCCAGCTTGCCGCTTCTCTTCCAGAAGTTTCTCAACTCTTTTTACGCCAACGTCTCCACCACTATTAGGCTCTCTCCCATTGCTTGAATACGAGCACCTTATCGCACAACTCCCTGAACATATAAGCCCAACAAAAAATAACAATTAAATCAAAATCAATTCACATTAACTTCTTTAAATGGTCGTACGTATAGCTTCATAAAAAGTA
>CAIGRH010272554.1:0-14383 GCA_903798295.1 Fraxinus nigra
ATATTTCTTTTGCGGAATATTTGATGTACTATATTTAAAAATTAGTTTATGATATGATTAAATTTTGACATGGTGTTTATCTAATTTGGAGTACAAAACTGCAAATATTTTGTATCCAATGCTTATTTCATTACTATAAAGGCGTGTTTACTTAAATCAATATTGTTAAACCATATTTGATACTTTATGGTTATGCTAATTCTTATTGTCTAGTGTTTTATGATACACGAGTATCCTTGTGTTCAATTATGTTGTCCAAGTGGGAGCGTTTAAAATCCTTGGAATGTGGGGTATTAAAAATTTCGGATATTTGTACTTTATCCATGATTATTCATAATTATCATAAAACTGACATTTCGAGCAAAGTGTACAGGTTGAATTGTAGACCTGCAGGTGAAATGCAAGAGTTCAATGGACGCATTTGCTCAAGCATGTTACTAGAAGTCAATTTCTAAATTTCATATGTTTATCATGTTATAATTAAATGTGTTATTGACATTTTTGAAAAAGTTCTTAGATGACTTTGCAGATGTGCAAATATGCAGAATGAGTTACAAATTGATGGTACGAAATTATTGTTCAAGAGAGACGTGATAAATTAAAGTCCTTAATTGACATAATAAATCATCGAGGGAAATGAGTTTAAACCCATAAGGGAGTCACCTCCGGGAGTAATCCAACATTTGTGATTGAAGATCGCATGAATAAGGTTCAATGTGGAAGAAACAATCCGCACAGCGTGACTTGTAATAGCACTATATTATTTGTGTTCATTCCTATGGTGATAGTACTAATAATAATGTGATGTTATGAAGGGTTTAACCTTGAATGAGTATCGAGGCGGGAATTTTCGCAAGGTGTGGGTCACACACACTTTTGGAGGACTCACCTTTATAAGAGTTGTCACGAGGCCGTGGCAATGAGATTGGGCTATTTCCTAGAGACTCTTACTAGAATCAAGATAAGAGCTCAAGGCCATTAACATCGCTACCCGCTACGAACTAAGCCTAAATCGATACTGTGTGTGAGACAATTGAAATTTGGCTAAAGGGACCTAATTCAAGGTTTAGTCCATTATGGCTCCTTCAAATGAAAATTATTATCACTAAGTGAGGTTCAAGTCCAAAAGACACTTACACCTATTACGCAGTATACCGTTGCCACTATATATTATATATTTATCTATTTTGAAATTTTAAAAACTTGTGGGGGATTGTTGTAACATAAAATTAAAAGTTTTAAATTTCAAATTAATACATTTTTGATTTTCAGTTTAGTTTTTAATGATCAGGTTTAATACTATATCAAAAATCTTAATATTAAAATGTAAGTTATATTTAAGTGGTTTAATGTGGGGGTTGAAATTTTACCTATAAAATGGATTGATTTTCATACCTTAGAGATTCTCACCGTAATATGCTGACCAAGTCTCCCTCTTTATCTGATAACACCACTTTCTATCCATTGCATAAATATTTATCCTATAAAGCTTTCTCACCTGGACATTGCACTTACCTTTTGAATGTGTCTTCAAATTTCGAACCTCAATTCTATCATGAGGCAGTCAAACATAGTCATTGGAGAGAGGCAATAAATACAGAAATAAAGGCTATGGAAGAGAATAACACTTGGTCAGTGACCAGTTTACCCAAAGTGAAACATTCTATAGGCTGCAAATGGGTCTATAAAATCAAGTATAAATCTGATGGAAGCATTGATAGATGTTAAGCTTGTTTAGTGGCAAAAGGATGCACTTAAAAAGAAGGTTTGGATTTCATCGAGAATTTTTCACTAGTGGCAAAGCTTGTTACACTCAAAATTCTCTTGGCCGTCGCAACTATTAACCGCTGGCACATCACTAAACTTGATCTGAATAATGTGTTTCTAAATGGAGACTTGTTTGGAGAAATCTTTATGGATTTACCTTTGGGGTACAACAAACATTCTACTGGTGTTGCACAGGGATCAGAGAAGTTGGTTTGCAGATTACGTAAGTCCGTTTATTCAAACAAGCTTCAAGACAATGGTTTTCAAAATTTTCTACCGCTCTTATCTCTCATGGTTATCACCATTCCAAATTGGATTATTATTCACTAAAGGGTTTGGAGATTTTTTGTGGCATTAATAGTTTTATGTAGATGACATTATCATTAATGGTTTTGATTACACAATCAGTTCCTTAAAGACTTTTCTCCATAGCCAGTTTAAACTCAAAGACCTCTGTGAGCTGATGTATTTTCTTGGACTGAAAATTGCTTGCTCCCATAGAGGGATTTTCTTTTCTCAACGCCATTATACACTTTAGCTTCTTGAGGATACTGGATTCCTGGCCTGCAAGTCTGCCATTTTACCTATGGATCCAAAGGTTCATTTATGCTCTTTTAAAGGTGATCTTCTTGTTGATGCCTCTATGTCCAAGAGATTGGTTGGCCGTTTATTCTACCTAACCATGTCTATGCCTAAAATTACATTTGTTGTACACAAGTTAAGCTAGTTTGTTTCTCAAACTAGACAACCTCATCTCAATGCTATTCACAATCCGTTACAATATCTTAAGGCAACTCCAGGGCAAGGTCTTCTATTTTCAGTTGAATCTTCTCTCCAGCTACGTGCCTTTACTGATGCAGATTGGGGTTCTTGCCTCGATACTAGGAAATCAATTAATGGATCTTATGTCTTTGGTGACTCTTTGATATCTTGGAAAACTATGAAACAAAACATCTTGTCTAGATCTTCAGCTAAAGCCGAATATAGAGCATTGGCTTCAACTATCAGTGAGCTTATCTAGATTCAACAATTGCTTCTTGAACTTCAAGTCTCATCCCATAATCCTGCTTGGATATTTTGTGACAGTTAGGCATACATCCACATTGCTACCAATCATATATTCCATGAAAGAATCAAACATATTGAGATCAATTGCCACTTCATCCGGTACAAGATCAGGGATGGCTTTGTTAAGCTCCTTCTTGTCACACTCATCATCAATTAACTGATATATTCACTAAGGCTTTACCTGCCAATCTATTGTTTCCATTGATGTCCAAAATGGCCATTATCAATTCTTATAATCCAACTTGAGGGGGCATAACACAAGTTACGGAAGCTGGAAGTCAGTTACATTACATTCTAATAAAAATCATTTTTGTCATGTAATATCTCGTTCATAATCACGATGCATCCTTAAAAATTAGAGAAATTGATTTTCCAATTGTAAACTCTATTTTCCATTCTAATAAAATCATTTTTGTCATGTGGATATTTCGACACGAAAGAAACTTTCGAAAAAATGGAAAAGAAAGAAAAAAAAAATCTTTCCCATTCCATTCTAATAAACTTTCACAAGATCGCAACTTTAGACAAAGATTGGGGACTAACTATGCAATTGACCCATTTTAAAATAAGCCAAACAATGTCCGGGCTTCTTGATCATTGCGCATTCTGAGGCTTAAATTTCTTCACCGGTATAATCCAAAACCGTCCCGGCGATCTACAGGTAATTACCAGATGGTCTCCCTTTAATTGCCTTGGTTTTACCTCCAATTACTTTCCTGTTGTTCTATACTGTAATTAAATTCGTTAAACAGGAATCGAAATTGAATGAGATTCGACATCATTCTGAAATTCCTACTATTTTGTTATATGTTTAATTAGTAATTGTTCAAGATTCTGCAAGAAAATTATAATGGAAAGTGTAGTTTATGTGGCTATTTTATCGTCAGTAAATTTAATATTGGAGAAACTGAAAATGCTTAACAATTTAGAAGGTGTGCTGTAAATTTGTGTGTTGGCGATGATCTACAACAAAGGTGGATATTGTTCGAGTCAAGTGCAAGCCTGGCTTACTTTATTAATGAGCCAGTCTTAGACTAGCTTTATTTTAACACAATCATGAGTCGTAAAGGTAAAAAGGACGGTCTCGAGTCAGGCATAAACGGTTTAATCATGCATGATATGATGTTTTGAACAAAGATGTGTAAATTGTTAAACTTGGAGACGAAACCAATGCATAACAAGGCACAGTTGAGCAGGTTGAGGTCAAACTCTACATAGTTTTTTTTTTTTTCTTTTGTTGATTAAAGGTTAGGTTTAAACATCCCCAATATAAATACTCAAAACCGCTTTCAAAATGGTTAACTTTAATGGGTTCTAAATCTGAATAAATATGGTGTAACTTAAAATTTAAAGGTCAAAGGAACTAACAGGCAACAGCAATTCTTTTCTTTTTCTTTTTGTTTCACATGCAATCATTCATCAAACTCTGTTTTATGAAAGGTTTCAGAATGTGAATGTTATTGTTTTCTGGTTATAATTACAAGCTAACTGTTAAAGGTGAATGGCATTTGTTATTCTGGAGCCAGGTGTGGCGAAATACCATACTGATTCCAAGTATCGATTTGTTTGGGAGAGGCAATCATTATACTTGTAGCCTTAGTGGAATGAAAAGAAAATTCAAATGTTAGGCTTTCCAATCACGTTGGAGGGGTTTGCCTCCTCTCTTCCTCTACCAGCCTTCTTATTAGAAGGCACTGGCTTTGGGGTTAACGGTGTTCAGTCCTATTCTTTATCATGCCCAAGATTAATAAGAAATCCTATTTTAAAATCTTCAAGTTACAACCTCCTCAATTTGAGGTCCTATGTTGGCCGTAATTCGGGAAACAGCCCAGATACTGACACAAATGACAACGAAGATGACCAGGATGCTTATGAAGTCTCTGTTGAGCCTGAAAGTGGGGATGACAGCATTGAGATAGAGATAGAAAAGACAGGCAAGAATAGCCGGAGAATACGATCAAAGGTAAACGTGGAGGCCAGCCTGCAAACTGTCTGGGACATCTTGACAGATTACGAAAGGTTGGCTGACTTTATTCCTGGCCTTGCAGTCAGCCGCTTGCTTGAGAAGAGTGATAATTTTGCCCGTCTCTTTCAGGTCTTGTACTTATTTATATCTCTTCAGTGTTATTTATTCTTAAGCAAACTAGGGGCATTCTGTATATTTGATTCTACGAATTTGTAATTAAATTTTCTTTTTGAAAATGTCTGACACAAGTACTCCATTACCCTCAATTTAATTGATGGTGGCTTCTTCTTAAAAAATATTTAAAACCTTTGTCATTGGTCAGGTCATTACATCGGTATTTGGTGTCATAGTTGTTATTGCTTATGTATTTATATCTTGTTTATGCACTAAAAGATTTCCTTGGAAATGAAAGTCAAAATATGCTCTATGAATAATTATAGATATTGTTTTCCAAATACACAAGAATAGCCTGCTTAATTTGTATTATCTCGGCAATCTTGTCCGCTCCCTGTATTATTAACCTTACTTCTATCCTTACCGTGCACCGAACAGATTGGGCAGCAGAATTTGGCATTTGGTCTCAAATTCAATGCCAAAGGTGTAATTGATTGTTATGAGAAAGACCTTCAGACTCTTCCCAATGGCCAAAAGCGTGATATTGAGTTCAAGATGATTGAGGGAGACTTTCAACTGTTTGAAGGAAAATGGTCTGTTGAACAGGTATATTTCTTCCGTTTCAACTTTTACATGTGACTTCTAGATTTGCATCTCTCTTATGTGGACTCTGTGGTTGCAGTTATTGTCTTATAATATGTAGATGCAACTGTGCAAAATCACTGGGTGAGGACAATAAATTTGGGGGATGCTGAAAATATTTGAAGATAGTATTGGACCCTTAAAATTATATTTTAATCTTCAGATGGCAGGACTTCCTTTCTCTCTTGAAAATTGTCAGCTACCAACTTCTTGTGCGTTGGGCAGGGCTACCTTAATTTTTAAAGGGATCAGTTTCCCCCTCTGGTTTGGGCTTATAAGTGTGTGGACTGGGGATTCAAGACTTCATCTCCAATAGATCAAAATTTTATTTTCAAGGAAATTTAAGGGGAACTTTCCACTTTAAACAGAAATTTTCTTCCATCGAGACTATTTTTTTTATAACCGTGGATGTCCAGGCCAGCTTGCGCGCACCTCGACTAATTCCATGGGACCTGAAGTTTACGGCCGGATACTCAATTCAATGGCCCTGAGAGGACTCGAACTGGTAACCATTGAGAAGCAAATCTAAGGCCTGACCAATTGAGCAATCCCTTGGGGTTCTTCCATCGAGACTATTTAACCACAAGTTATAATGTGACGGAGTGCTGCTCATGCATCATAATCAGTTGTCAAGGAGTGCTTTCACACGTACCATTATGTAGAAAAGTAGGCTACCAGCTGAAAAGTAGAGGAAGAACATGCGTTAAAAGAAGTTGCTGGTCCTAGGATTTTGGACAGGAGGGAAATTGGGTTATGACATATAATGCTGTTAGTGGATCATTTGGTACCGAATAGATGAACTTTTTTCGTCTATTCTTTTTAATGTGTATACTAAATCTTTTCACTTTGAATAACTTAAAAAGTAAAAAATGCTTGTTAAATAGAGTTTGTTTTGGGAGTTGTACATCAATTGGAATCTGAAAATTTTTCTAGGTCACAAGACTAAGAGGTCTTCAGTTCAAGTCCCTAATTATGGGAAGAAGTTCACACAAATTTATTATTTATGTTTAATCACAAGTTCAGTTCAAAGTAAAATGAGCATGTGCAAAAAAATTAAATAATTGTTGATAGGTAATTACTCTCAAGTTCAGTATTATGCTTTGGTTGCTCCAAGTAAATCTTATGATTTGTATCAGTCAAACTTTTATTGTTCTTCAGGGAGTGGAATGCAATACAGAAAGTGAACGAAGTGGTTCTATCGGTGGCCAGGATTTGCAAACAACGCTTTTGTATGTTGTTGATGTGGAACCCAAATTTTGGTTGCCTGTACGCCTAGTCGAAGGCAGACTCTGTAGCGAGATAAGATCGAATCTATCATGCATACGAGTAGAAGCTGAGAACGTATTTCATAACTCACTTTCTGCTCATTAGTGGCTTACTAGTTGGCTTTACTGATTATCCTGTAAGTATGAAAAAACACTAGTTATCTTCTTGTTCTATTCATTAACGGTGTCCTTGTCAGTTCGTACTAACACAAAAGTCAAGAGAGAAGTAATTAAAATTTTACAATGTTGAAATGACTCTTGTAAATCTTAAGAATATTAAGATTTTGTTAATGAATGTATGGTTTTGCTTGTTTCATTCTAGTGCTGGTTGTCATTCAACAGGAAAAGAGAAGTGATGTTCATATTCATCCTATTTCAGGAATAAGTTAACATGAGCATGCCTCAAGACATCAAAATCAAATTGTTCGTCAATGTCTCAGGAGTAAGTCTTCTTTTAAAACCTTACTGTCGAGAGAATGTTATTTTCTGTTTCTATCAAGATGTGTCCCTTTGAACTTATGGGCAACCTATGAGGTCTTGAAAAGACCTAAATGGAGTGTGAGTGAAGTTGTATATTATACACAATAGCTGCATAGCAGGTTTACATGGAGTTTCATTTCTTGCTTGCTGCATGGCAGGTCCTGCACTCCGCTGTACGGTCTTCAATTCATCATTTAGCAAATCATACACTCCGGTTTTATTCAAGAAGTGAATAGTAGCATAGATACCATAATTGCTTGAAAATAACCTGTTTAAACATAAATATTTTGTGTATTCCCGAATGTAATCAAAATTGTTCATCGTCTTACACTGGCATGTTTATTGTTTTCTTGAAGTTGGATAGTGTTGGAATTTTTAACACTTCCCATGACTTTACATATGCACAACTAACAACTGACACTAGGTTTAGATTAACTGATTAAGGGCTCTGCGCCAATGCTTTCGAAAAGCTAAAAGAAGTTTATGATATAAAGAAGCTGATTTTGAACACGTTTAAATAATTTTTTGAAAGTGTTTTATCTGACTAGAAGAGTTTCTAATGAAAGATAGACTAAGGTTCTCTTTTACAAGAAATAAAAGCAAAAGTAGAAATCTTGTCATACGGACTAAGCAAAATAATGATATCCATGCTTACCTACAACAATTTAGATGTCGATTAAGCGATGGAATATCTAAAGTGGGAAATCTTTATAGTTATTAAGTCCAATCATTTGATGTCATTTAATTGACACAAAGCAATCTAGATGAATAACATTATTCAATTAGAGTACACAATCTAGTTACTTTATGGACTTAAATTTACTTTTAAGCAATTCAAACCATTTGTGATTTTTTACTTTAAAAAGTTTAGCCAAACACATTGAAATAAGTAGACGAGAATCTTCATTAAACAAGGATTAAGAATTCTTCACTTATAATTCGTATGGAGAATGAAGTGTAGTGAGTGGGCAACAAAACTGATTTCTTATCTAAACCAGATCATCTGAAGTTAATACTTAAAATAAGGTCATCCATTCAAGTTTACTAAGATCATGTACACAACATGTAGGGAATGAACAGTATGCCATTCATCAAAGGTGCGAAAATGGTACAACAGTTGACTTGCTTATGAACTAGCAACTCATTATATACACATAAAAACGATACAGACAAAAGTCAAATGAATTTCTAATCAGATAGTGATGAAACGATCCACTTGAAGGCGGCAAAAATAGCTACTTTCGTCTTATTCAACATCAAAATTGGCTTTCAGGCTCAAGTAGTGCAATCAAAACGTGGTTACAAGACCCATACCCAACTCTTCGGCAAGTTCATCCCACACTGGAAGGAGTGTCAATACTACGAGGATAATTGCCGTTGTAAAAACCGTCTTTCGCCAAGTGCCAACTTCTGTTACGTCGTTCAAACATGGTTTCTCGGGAGTCCTCTGCATATGGTACACATAATAGTTATAACACTTCTCTGCTCAAAATCAAAATCGTAACTCCAGTGCCATTTTAATTTTCTTCATTTCGTGTTGTGCGTCTAAAGGTTTGCTTACCTGACATATAAGCACATATAATCCCCAAGGAAGCGATAACGGCCCACCGAGCTGACAGTAACAAACAGGAAACCTTTAGCGATATAATCATTTCTGAACAAGTAAATCGAAGGAAGGTAAATCCTTAACAGGGAAGTTCAAAACAAAGCATTTGGCAAAGTGCCCAGCAATGATAGTATTGACATTTGGAACCCATCCAGCCCAACCACCTAAAAAATAAAGAAAACCTATCCTCCATAAAAAGAAAAGATAGAATGAAAGTAAAAGGCATCCACCAGAAATGAAAAATGGGAGGAAGAAAGGGTGGTAACGGAAGCTTTAGTAGTAGAAGAGATATCTTTCAATATATTCTGTTCTTATCTACTTCAACCATAAAACCATATATTTAATATTCAAGATATACTAAAATGAAAAATGAACTTCAAAAAAGAAGGAACAATTGAACATACCACTCCTAATCCCAGCAATGTGTATGTGGCCAAACCAGAAGCAATCAAGGCACTTTTTCCAAATGCTCCCTGTTGAAGAATATGAGAAATAATAGTTCTTAACCTCATCATGGTTTGAATGTACACAATTGGTTCCTAATAAAATTAAAAATGCACATAAATACCCCAGCACATGCAAAGCTAGAAAATGAGACAAACATATTGAAGAGCCATCTGACGGTGCGCAGAAAGCTACTCAGCGCTTAATGGCAATATTTAAAGCTTTCAATAATTTATCGAAGTTTCACTTTGGCTGAAGCAGTTCTCATTTACAAACAGCTGTTTTCAAGAAGTTCGAAAGTGTAGCAATTCCAAGCTAAAGAATGAAAAAACAATGAAGACCATAAATGTGAAAATTGCAACTGGATTGTAATACCGGACAATCATATGATCCAATTCGATCAACAATGGAACTACAGATTCAATGGTGAGCGGAATGAAAGTAGGGGCCATAAGTAGGATATTAAGATGTTACGATTTCATAAGGACCCGACTTTAGGCCAAATGAGTACAGAATCACATCTACGATTGTAAGATTTTACAATCTTTTTGGCACACCTGTTTGAGGGCTAAATCATCCTTTCTTTTTCTCAATTTTAAGTGGTTGTTCTGGTCCACTCACATTTATATAGGAAAAAAGAATATTAGCAGCTATACTCCTTTTTGGTACATAAAATATGGAAAAGGATTTCTATTTCCACATTGCAGAGCATCGAACAGATATTTCTACCAGTTGTAGTTGAACTAATTTCATATTTAGATTTGCCTATGATTTATTTTCGGTTTAGTGTTTACAAATTTGAGGTTGCCCCCACATCTTTAAGTTTGACGAGTGTGAGAGGTCCAATCTACATCATGCACCTTGAGAAGACATAACAGTAATACTACCTGCATAGCTCTTCCACCATCAAGGCATCCAATAGGGAGCATATTAAAAGCTGTCGTCGTTAACCCACACCTGCAAGCAAAGAGCTTATCAGTAAGCATATTGACATTGAAAAGACATATGAATGCTAGTCCCACAATGATTGTTCACCAGCCAGCAATAACAAGGGGATGGATTGAAACTGTTGCTGCGTGCATTGCCCTGTGAATGTACATGACAAATAATTAAATGGCTTCTATTAAAGGATTGAAAAGAAATTAAGTATGAGATGATTTCACTGAATAATCACGTCGGTTTAAAAGCTAGACAGGACAATCATATTCATATGTACTATGTACATATAGACAACAAACGTAAATAATAAATCTTTTCGTTCTAAAATGGAATGCGACTTCCAAATTCGAAGTAACACAGAGGGGATGACTAGGATATCTACAGCATATGACCAAAATGATAAATGAAGTTGTAAATCCTGAACAGCTTTTGGTTTTATGGAAATGTCTTAGCAGAGATAAATTACAAAGGCAACTAGAGAACACTTACGTATAACCAAGAGCAGCCCGACTAAGAAGTCCAAGAAGCAAAGAGCCTTGAAAAAGCAAACTAGGAACCTGCACTAAATCTCCTGCCACAGCTGGATTTGATGAAAGTAGCAGGCCAATGGTGAACATAGATGAAGACAATGCAGCACCTGCAAATGGTCCGGACAAAGAAATATCTACTTTTGTTTTTCGATCAGGCAGAATGGACTTGAACTACAAAGGGAGGCAAAGGGGGAAAAATGTAGAGAACAGTGTCAATGATTGATGAATAGTCAAAAACCCAGATGCTATATAAATTGCAGTGCAAAATGTGTTAGAAAACTTAATTAGGCAAAAAGGAAAAGAACGCGAATGAATGAGCAGTTGTACCTGGATAGAAAAGTTTATATTTAAGGATTTATAATGTTCTAGAAATAAGTACAGAGGGAAACCATGACAAGACCACAGGAATAAAATTAACATTAGTTATGGTGGTTAGGGACGTTATGTGTCTTCATAATACAGGAACAGAACTTTTCAGCTCTTCATATGAAGTTCAGCATAGTCATATGAATATGTTTATCCTCACATCTGAACATGGGCTAAAGAATACACTCAGAATTCACGGGATACAATTTTACAGGTGCATCATTCACCTATAAGAATAGCAGAATGTTTCACTAGACAGAGTACCTAAGTGTAATGCAAGGTCAAATTTAGTAAAAAGCAGCTAACAAGGCAACTTTCCTTGCAAAGAAGATAAATGTAAGGGACTTTGAACTAGTAGGCAGAATGCTGATTTCTAAAACCAGGGAAATCAAACCTATTTTAAGCTAAGGATTGCTATTGTTTAATCCAACCTGTATTGATGCTGTGTTATTGTTTGACAAACATACAGATGGTGTATGACTTTCCCTGGCAAGTAGATAACGGTCTTGAATTCAGTTGCAAGTTTGCAATATGTATCAGGTGAAACCTATGTCAAAAAGGTTTTATCTATTTTATTAATGTAAAATTTCCAATCGCCTCCTAGTACTAAACAAAAATAGCATAGGGTGCAAATTCGTGTCCGCCTATAGAAACTAAACAAAAAAAATGAAGACCACCATATGTCTCTAGATATCAATATATCTGTAGAATGATAGAAAGAGAATTCTGAGACTCTTAAAGCTCTAAAACGATCTTAGGGAAGTGAAATTTCACTCCATCATGCATCTGTATGTTGCAACCTGAATTGTAGGCTATCATTCCATTTGAGCTGATCCAGAGTATTTGGCAGATAGATAATCAGGCTAGACAAAATAAAATGATAACTAGTTATGAAGATTTCAAGGATTACCAGCTTATATGAGATCATTACTTCTATAAGCCAGATAGAGCAGGGATTCTAATGGAAACAAATAACTATTTGGGGAAAATAAAAGAAGAAACTACATGCGTAACTTTGTTTCACCTGAGTAATTGCTCCAAAGCTTCCAAGGGTAATGTTCGGAATCAAGTAAGGAATGCTTAATTTCACCTTCCTTGGAAATGCAGCCAGAAGATGTCCAACTTCCTGCAGTAAATTAACTCCTTCATATAGAAATTATATCAAACGAAAAAATATTGGAAAGCACAAAAATATTCTCTCATTTACTTGAAGCAAGCAAATAGATATACGAGCCTTCTTAAATTGAAAGTCTTTACGTGCAAAACAAGAGGTTATATCTGATACGTTTATACAGCTAAAAAGAAGATAACTACAAATAAATCGAGCCTTGGAGAATAATTTATGTTATCTGACATGGTTTTGTCTTAAAAGATGTTCAATTAGCTAGCAAAAAAGAAAATCCACTCACGTGAAACAGCTGAACCCCCAAGACACCATAGGCAAGGGGCAAAGCAGAGTCCACAAATGGTACTAGAAGCTGCATATCTGGTGGTTCAATGGCATTTGGATCTGTGAAGTATTTAACCACCTCTGGAGGAAGTCTGTTTATCTGCTCAGTGAAAAATTATAAACTCACTCGTTTGCAATAGAAATATCTTTGATGACCGGTAATTATATAAACCAATTTCACACATGGCATCAACAGATAAATATCTAGGGGGTAATAAGAATACCTGAGATGCTATTCCTAGCTCCACTGAGGAACCAATGGTAAGAAGAAACAACAGAAGAGCAATCACATACTGCCAAAGAGTTGTTGGAGTTGGTTCTGAGACCTCTTTCCGTAGCATACCAAAGCTGACACGAGGACCGCCTCGTGGATCTGGTCCTTCAGCATTAGGTTCCTCCACCATGAACAGGTTGTACTTGTCTCCCATTATTTCAGCTAGCTGAGTTTGAAGTTTGGCAAAAACGTCCTCCCTCTTTCCCCTAAGATTGCCAAGGAAAAGAATGCCCTCTCCTAGATCCCCAAACGGCTCCTCTTTGGTTACCCAAAAGGTAGAATAGCCAAAAAGCTTTTCCTTAATAGCCTTTACATCAGCAGGATCAACCTTTTCAGGCCCTAGAAGTTCTATCAATTTAAAAGAGTCTACTTGGAAATTATTATAAGATGATCCAATAGAAGATATAGTCGGCGTCTGAGAACACAAGAAAAAAAATATTAATCGATCAGAGTCATCATTTTAACTTCCAATTTCTGACAAAGTACATGCAAGTAATTGTTTTTCAATATAACTATCATTCAGGTCAATTCAGTCCAATAAAATTCAGTGACTGTTAGCCCTAGAAGTTCCATCAATTTAAAAGAGTCCACATGGAAATTGTAAGATGGTCCAATAGAAGATATAATCAGCATATGAGAAAACAAAAATATTAATTGATCAAAGCCATCATTTTATCTTCAAATTTCAGGCGAAGTAAATGCAAGTAATCGTTTATCAATTTAACTATCATTCATGTCCATTCGTCCAATAAATCCAGTGATTAGCTCTAGAAGTTCCATCAATTTAAAAGTGAAAAAGTCGACTTGGAAATTATTAAAGCATCTCTAATGCAACCATGGATTGCTAAAAAAAATTTCACATGAGCAAAATGAGCAAACTGACATGGCAAAGGAAAATGAAATAAATAAATAAATTATCTAGAACTCCATCTAAATTTAGAAATTTTGTTAGACATGCTGACTAGGTAGAATTCTCATTTCCTTTGTAGATTTAGATGTTATTTTGTTTTTATTTTAAGAAAATACAAGATAGTATTATTGCATAGTAGGTGATCCCATTGGAGACTAATTTTCAACATAAGTATCTATTCATTAGATATCAATGTCACGTAGACTGAAAGTCTTTCAACTCATATGCCACCTAGATAGCAACCCATATAATGCATTGAAGATGCTCTAATAAGATGATCAAATAGGAGGTATAGTATATTAATCGAGCAAAGTCATCATTTTTGTTAGAATTTGGGTGTGACCTGAATTCTTTTGTTGAGGTATCTGAAGTATTGAAAAATTCTAATTGAAGTGCACGTCATGAAGAATTCTAGTTTGGAATGCTATTGGAGTCATATGAAGATCAAATTTCAATTATAATTAGGAGTTTGACTTGAAGGAGGACTTTTGGACGGCAAAAGACCCTTCTTAGAGCATTAACCTGAGGGATGGGCACCACAATGTAATTTTGGGCAGCACCC
>CAIGRH010272570.1:0-10473 GCA_903798295.1 Fraxinus nigra
GTTTTTGGTACGTCATTTTTAATAGAAGAGAATATGTCCAATATGCCTATTACATAAAAACATCAAAGATCGATCTTACAATACAATTGTAAAAATCAAGTAATACTTAGAATACTCTAAAATAACCTACCAAACACATGTTCCATTCCTCCCCCAATTTCTCTCTATATCCTCGTCCACAACCCTTCCAGAATCAAAACTATCCTTAAACTGAACACACCAAAACCAAAACCTACACTACCATACCTACTATTAACAACCCATGGCTTCATCTTTTAAGCCCTCGAATTCGAGTCCACGCCCAAGTTTCATACCATCATCCAATGGCGAACAATAGCATGGAAATTACATACATGAATAAAATAGAAATTTGTTGTTGTACATCACAATTTACATAATATTTTACAAATTGATGAAGTGTCAAAAAGAATGGTAGATGTTTTTTTTTTGGTTGATTAAATTTTAATCTGATCAAATGTCGTCACATCATATGTTGATAGACAAATCTATAAGTCATGAGGTATAAATTACCTACAATACAAATTGAAGACACGCATATTTTTTGAAATAATTTCTAGTAGTTTTTTAATGTTACTAGTGGGGAGAACGTGCGTTGCACGTTAATTGCTTATTGTTAAAAATAACTGCATATAAATTTAAGAAAATGTATTTGTAAACGACAGTGTTGTAGGAAAATGCCTAAAGTACAAGGAATAAAAAATTTACATCTCAATTTATTATAAAACGTTAAGGAATTCCAAAAAATGAATATGTATCTCACTGTTAAAAAAGAAAAAGAAAAAAAAAAGGTCTCTTCCTTTTTAGTTATTGACATTTTAAAGCTATTAAACTCAAATAAATTATATGATATTTGATTTAAAACAAAAGAACTCAACATTTGCATAAAAGGAAGAAGTCATTTGCAACTCTGATAGTGTCCTCTGTCATTCTCTGTAGAAGAAGGTAATTTTGTAATCCTAGATCTAGGTTCTCAACTTATTTTTCTCTCTCTATTTCTTTTCCCGTTCTTGATTTAGGGTTGAAATTGGATGCTTTGTTTTTCCTTTTTATTATTTTTTCAGATGAGGTCGTCTACACTGCCTCCTCATCTTCCAAGTACATTTTTTCTTTTTCTCCTAATATTCTATAATTGATTAATTTATCTGCAAATTCATGTTTCAAATTGAAAGAAACAACCTAGAATTCAAAAAATGGCTGGTTATTTTGGGGTGTTTTGTTGGATCCATTGAAACCGTTTGCCTCCATCACATCCAGACTTAATTTTTCCGATAAATTTAGGAGTAAGCAATGGAAGAGAATGGGTAGTGAAGGCATTGAAATGGAAGCCATAGACACGACAATTAAGTTGTTGTGAATTATTGGTGGAGGATTGATGAATTATAGGGGGTATGGATAAAGTTAATCGCATATAAAAATGGAAGATGTGATGAGTTGCGTGAAGAGGAGGAGGAGATGCGTGAGGGGGAAAAAACATTTTTGACAACGATGGAAAATCGCGACATGTGTACCAAGCTTTTTGACTCTTTTATATTGTAGTGATAATACATTTTAATTTTATTGATCTTTCAATTTGATCCCCAAATGTTTGTAATTGCGTAATCAATCCTATTCAATACAAGTAAATAAGAGTCATGATAAGCTTTGATAATTCTCGTGTCGAACGTGTTAAATTTTGTTAATCCGCTTACTCAGTGTGAAGTTAGAATTTAAGTCCAACGGGCCCTCGGGGCATAGCTCATTGGTGCAAAGGACGGGAGTGAGGTAGTCTCAGTTGAGTTGGCAGCCGCAGTATGAGAGTTCAATTCGTGCCTCTAACAAGGTTTTGAATTGTACTCTTTGTAGGCACCAGCGTGTCAGCTCTTGTATCTTGGCTTGTTGAGGCATATCCCGCGATTACCTCCTCCACGATGCTCTAGGGGGGAGTGGTGGAGGGCGCTCAAGGTTGGGGTTCAATCTTTTAGAATTTAAGCCCAACGGAAATGTACCATTTCGTTTAAAGAAAATCGAGCCTTAAACCCTATTAATTCGGGATGATCCTTATAACCTGCAAAAATGGACGTTGGTTATTTTCTATCAATTCGGTCAGGTCACATTAGTTAAGTTGGGTTAGTAGGTTTGGACTTAGCTCCAATTCAAGTTGGATCATTCGAAATGCTTTTAAAATGAAGAAGTTTATAGGGGCATTTGACAAAATACTGTTAAAATATTTGGACCTTAATAGAGAAGGGTGGCATGATGCAAGTTTGTTCAGGTATCTTCATGACCCATAATCGAACCGAACATTTCGGTTTCTTGGATCTTCAATCCCAAATCGACCTCATATATTGGCATAAAAATTGGCATAAAATTGAACCAACTCGAACCAGACGATTTTGTCAATTTAGGGGTCTAAATGTCCACCCCGTGTCTGACCACGAATTGACTTAATATTACAAAGTACTTTCAAGCTCGCAATCTCATTCATCCTTGCTCTCGATAAGTCCTAATAACGAGGTCCCCGTTTAGGGTCCGAAGTACCCACCTTCACATTGGGTTAAGGACGAAGGCTCGAGGTTCACGTGCTCGAGGATATGAGCTTGGGCCATGGAGCCCTTAACAATAGTCGAACCTATCCTCCTGCGTTTCACCTGTCGACAGAGCAATGCATTGAATAATTGATTTCATAAAAGACTTCCCCTCTTAACACATTATGACACCGTCCATTTAATACCTACTATACGCAAAAAAATAAAATAATAAAGAGATGATCAATCTGTAGAGAATTTATTATGATACTTGTCGGCAAGGATTATAATCTTATGAAACAAACTGTTCTGCTAAATTGGAATTTTAATTGAAAAATAATGATTTGATATTGAGTCGCTCAATGAAAATACTACAACCTTTGAACGTAAAATTATTCTGAAGTATGATCGAGCTTGATGCATACTGAAAAAAAATGATAATTCGAGAAACTTTAATACAATCCCTCAAAACAAAATAGTGCAACATTTGAAAAATGAATTTTACTCTCAGATTTATTCTATTCGTACAGATATGGTAAGGGGCACAATCAATTTTTGCGAATATTTAGAAAAAAAAATGACCTAAGCGGGTAGCGGGAATCGAACCTAGATTGTCAGCTTGGAAGGCTAGGGGTTATTTTCAACGTCGATTTAGCTAGAGCTGAACAACGAAATCACCGAACCGCAAAAACGAACAATAATCACTTTTTCGAAACCGTTGATTTTGATCCATGTGGATCCGTCAACATTTTGGTTTTGATTCGAACCAAACCAAACCACTTCAAAGGGGCTTGATTTAGTTTTCAATCTTTGCAAACAATTTCAAACCGCCAAACCATTAAAAAAATGAAAAAAAAAAATTAATTTAAAATCTTATCCAACTCAATTAAAATTAAGCACATCCCAATCAAAAAGATACATCAATGTTGTCAATACCTAAATAAACAATTATTTAAACCATTAATCATATCAAAATACACATAAGTCATCGTAACTGTGAATGCAAAATCCTCAAATTGGATGAACCGTTGAAAAATTGCTACTAAATCATATTTATTGACAACCCATTATAATTTAGTAGACAATTAAATTGAAAGTTTAATTCAAACTTAACACATTTTTCCTTGTACTAATAATTTTCTTGAATTTAAGCTAAACTTATCCAAATTTTTCCTTTTTTTTTTTAAATTATTTGCTATATTTTATTGATAGTTGTGTTGTTTTGTTCTGATTTGTGTCGAGCTCACTTAAATTTTTATCTGACAACATTTTTTATTTATTTGCTTCTTAATTTTCTAGCCATATCGCTCAATTAATTATTTACATTTTTACTTACTTTCTAGATTTTAATGTTAATTATTAGAATGATTTAGTGGATTAAAAGGAAAAATTGCAGCAATGATCTCTAATTTTTTCAATTTTTGCAGATTTTATCTTAACCTTCAATTTGTGCTAGCAGAAGTCCTTAACATTTCAAGAATATGCATTTGGAGTCCAAATGGATGTAATCCATCCACTTTTTCGTTAATTGACCAAGAAAATGATTTCAACCACATTATTAATACTTCTTCAAGGGTCAAATTATAACTTTATCTCTTTCCATATAAAAATAATTAAATAATTAAATAAAAAATCATCATCATCTTCCACCCCCAACCCATCCCCATCCAAAACCAAACTCTACTATACATCGCCATCCACGCCCACGACCTACACTCCATACATCCATTGATTCCCCATAATGTATCAACTAAGATGTTAAATTGTTTCTATCACGTTGTTGCATCATAATGATTAGATTTATAGAACTTTGGTTCGTAATATTTTTAATGGTAGTATTAACGTGAAATTTTATATTAAATTTATGATTTAACTTATTTGATATATGTTATTGGCTTAACTTAAATCGTGGTTTTAAATCGAATCAAACAAAAAAAATAAAAGTGATTTGAATTGATTTGGTTTAAAATTTTGTCACAAGCCATCCAAATCGAACCATGTTCACCTCTAGATTCAACATTTTGAACGCTTCTCTTTAGCGTGGGGTAGAGCAATTGGTAGTTAGCAAGGCTTATAACCTTGATGTCTCGGGAATATTTTTTTATATCAAAAGAGGGTTTGGCTCTATTAACTAGTAATTAATTACCCCTTCTTAGGGGTGGTGGGAAAGGGAAAAAAGAAGGGATACATTTGCGACACTATCACGCATCCTTGTCCTGTTGCTCTTGTGGAGAATTAATCTCTTTTGTTATAGTTGCAATCATTGTCCATCATCCCTAACGCATCCAACTCTATGAAACTACACTTTATTATTAACCTAGACTAGTGCCTATAATTTCAGAGTGAGGCATGTGTCTATGAAGGTCATATGACGACAAACAAATATCGTCCATATGTCAAGTGAGGGGTTTTGGCATAAATATTGTCCATATTATACTGTCAATGACGGTCTAATCTTGCCTACTCTGCCTCTTTAACATATTCCATTTCCTCTGTTCTTTTACCCTGTGAGCCTAGGGGTTACATGCATCGATAACCTTAAACATGCACTTGAATAATCTCACACAAGTATCCAAAGTTCTTAACAACCAAGAAACGCATCACACCATCACCATGTCCTCCGCATATAGGTTCAAGATATTTTAAACGTAGAACTTTAAATGCAAAAGTATTTTCACAACTCAATGTTCTACAAAAGTAACAAGTTTGCATTCAAGAAGTTCGACCTTAAATTATTCCAGAAAGTGCACCACCACTCTCGGTTCAAATGAAAACAAAATAAGGGATAATACATGATAAACCACAAATTTAATCATTCAGTACCTCCTGGGAAAGCGGTCCATGAACCTTCCGGATGGACACTCAAATGCCATGTGTCCTCTTCCGCCACAGTTGTGACATATTGCCATCGACATGCAGTCCCTACTCATATGACCTACCTGTTGGCAGTTTCGACATACAATATCTCGGTATCCACCTCCACGGATTCCAGAACCCCTCTCATCGAAAACATTGCCCTTCGGGCAGTCTCTAGCCACGTGCCCAGATATATTACACGAATTGCAGACAGGTTTATTTTGACAGTCTCTGGCAAGATGACCTGTCTTCCTACAATTCTTGCAGGCCTTGTCGTTTGTACAGTCAGCAGCAATATGACCTTGCTTAAAGC
Source organism: Fraxinus nigra (assembly GCA_903798295.1). NCBI lineage: Eukaryota > Viridiplantae > Streptophyta > Magnoliopsida > Lamiales > Oleaceae > Fraxinus > Fraxinus nigra. Next base: position 5,695 of record CAIGRH010272570.1, read on the forward strand.
AGTTATTGCACAGCCTCAGGTCACCAGGTGGCAATGGAAGAGCTTCACAGTCTCTAGCACGATGTCCTGCCTTACCACAGGTATGGCAGATTCCCTCATTTGGACAATTGCCAGCCATGTGGCCAGGTTCTCGACAGTTCCAACAAAGAGACTTTGTGGAGCATTCTGATGCAATATGCCTGGTCCAAATTTTCAAAAGAAAAATCAAACATTAAAACACAAAGTATAAGACTTTTTTAAGCTCAAAAGACAATTTACTGGTTAGAAAGCACAGAATCGAAATGAGAGTTGCAACCAGATTAGGAATAATCTAGTTGTTGCTCCAAAAATGACAAACAAAGTTTGGTCAAATTATACAGCAAACTGCACATCATGGAAAATTTCTTGTACCTAAGTCAATACACAAGCAATAAAACAGGCACAAAATGGTCAGGGAAGACTAAGACAGCACCTCGTATATGAATAGGGTGCTTATGCCACGACTGTGGGGCCTTATGCAGACTGGCCCAACCCAATAGGATCAGCACACCATTGTACCAATTGAATCTAGGGAACAATGTAATGTTTTGGCTAATATGCCCAAGGTTAACAGCGTATCTAGAAGTAAATCTATGGTAAATGACCAATATTTCTTCTGGTTGAAGCCAATAAACACACATATCCCTATATATGAGTATAATAACAAGAAATGTTGGTATACAAAGGAGAGGTTCAGCATTAATGACTCAAATGTGTCAAAAGATCAGACTAGATTTACCCAACAGCTCTTGCCGCTTTGCTTAATGCATGTAATTATCAAGCAATTAAATATGAAATGCTCAAAGTTTACGGTTTCAACATGATTAAATATCTTGAAGCAACCTAGCTAGAAAATGTATCCAAAAGGATACCTACCCAGGAAGACCACAATTGTGACAAATGGCCACATTAGGGCATTCTCTAGCAAAATGACCGGGCCTTTTGCAGTTCTTGCACAAACTGTTCTGGCTGCAAAGAGCAAGATTTAAAACTGTTTAAAATCAGACAGAAAGAAACTTCCGTTCAAAGCAAAACATTAGTAAAACAGTGATAAATTAAAATTGAAAATATAGCCGTTATTGAGTCTCGCTCGTCTAATAAAAATCAACAATAACGGCTAGTTTTTCAATTTTAATCCGATTTTAATCTCTACCGAACGGGCCCTAAATTTACATACACAAGATGTAAGAAAAGCCAAGCAAGCACATGGGTGGGAGCCAACAACTTGACAGCAGGGCACAGTAATAGTCGCTAGAATGATGCTGAGTCATTAAATTGTTAAGGTGGCTGTCAGTCATTTTGTTTAGAGTTAGTTGGGATAGGGTATAAATAAACATGTAAGGGTAGGGGAGTAGGGTATGAAATGAATTGAGCAAGGAAGAGGGGAATGGAGAATCGTATTTTCCATTAGTTTTCATTTACAATTGCGTATTTCATTTTGAATCTATGATACAGAAAAACAAATACATCTTCTTCAGTTTTTTCTTTTTTTTTTCCAGAACTTTCAGAACTTCTACCTATCAAGCAGTTGCTAGTACTCATAACACTACAAAACAGAGAGAATAAAACATAGAATGTGATTATCTAAAAGAAAAAAAAAATATTCAGACTCAATCTATATCCACGCATTCACATAGAAACATCTCTTAAATGAGGTAAGGGTTGGTTTTACACTTCAGACTGCTCACATACATCAGTTTCCTTCTCCCAATTAATGCATGCTATTCTGAAGAAACAATAAAGAACATGTGAATGAATTAAAACCGAATAACCTGAAACCCTGACGTGAATCCCGTCTATACGGTGCATCACGATAGGAATAGCGTTGGGTGCGGATCTTACGATCCATCGGGCTCCTGCTTCGGCTCCTTTCTAAGCTCATTTCCAAAAATATCCCAATCCAAACCACCACTCCTGCAAAATAATCACCAACAACACAGCTGCTGCCGCCTCCTTCCTGTGCACCACAACCACACACCCAAGACCATGCCAATGAGTCCAAAAATCTTGACTTTATCCTTCTTGATTTTAAAACACCAGATTCCCATAATACTTTACAACATTTTTTCAACAAACAAAACCACCTTACAACATTTATAAATCAAGAAACCAGCACCAATAATTTCACCGATTCAAAAAAGGTGGTGCCAACCACATCCTTAGTATTGCAACACCTCAACCAAAAATACATGGACAAACACCTAACAAAAGAAAGGCATCAAAAACTCCATTTCATGACATATTATCCGATATATTGAGTGTGAGGCTGCAGCCTGCACAACTCCTGCTTCAACAGTTAACGAGTTGCCAAGACTAGGACTAACAGCAGGCATGACATGCATGACAAATTAATAAATTTAACCGAACGATCAAAAGGAACAGATGAATATACATATGGCACAGGATAAATTGCAAGTCTTCCTAACAGTCTAATCAGGTAGAAGAACCTACTTCACAACAGGTAGCTCCTGCTGACTGAAGTTTTCATCTATCTTCATACACTATATCATCAAAACCCTAAATATCTCTGAATTGAATCGCTCCTAAGGATCCATTTTTGCTTCCTGCCCTAAACCATGGTTATGCAAGAAAATATACACAGAAATATAGTGCAAATTATGGTTCCTCACAGTCAAATGCTTCAGTAATCCTATTTCTAGGACTCGGTAGCAGGTATTTTCCATGTGAAGTTCGGTACCAGCTCAATTTCCTCTCATACGTATGTCTCATAGTACCGGATTCAATCTATATTCTACATGTGGATGAATTTTTTTCGGAAATCCAAGAAATGAAAGAAACCTAGCTCATAAATCCAATATATCACCAAAATTAACTAACGAAACCCAGTCGAATAATACATAATCACAAAATCTGAAACCCTAGTGGCTCAACCAAATTTTTGCAATCCAAATAAAATGTAAACCATCGTTAGATTCGGATTTGTGCGTAATGGAAAATTGTGATCGAGAGAGAGAGAGAGAGACGGAGAAAACCTGATACGACGGTGTTCGTACGAGTACTCGGGTTTAGATACGGGAAGAAGATGAGTGACTGTTGCCAGTAGGATTAGAAATTGCTTATAAGGGCACACCTCAACTGTACTACTACTAATTAAGAGCTCGTTTGATTCACGTGAGAATGGAAAATATAGCAGCGACGATAGAAATTCAAAATTGATGACTTAACGTGATGGATTACAATTGTATTTTTCATTTTTATGGATGAAAAATGAGAAACAAACAGGCCTCCTTTAAGAAAAATTTTAATGGAAGAATTACATCTGAGTCCCCAACTATTGAAAATATTACGAGTAAGTCCCAACATAATATTTTGACCAATCCCCAACCTTCTATTTTTGTAATATTTGAGTCTCCGATCTGACGATGTTACTTTCTGTTAATTAATAAGTCAATTCTTTTTTTGTTAAAAAAAAAAATGAACTTTTAAGATTTAAAAGTTGATTTGGATATATTTGATTAATTTTATAAAAGTTTATATTCTAGTTAGAAGAATTTATAGAGAGAGAGAGTTCAATATGTCTTCCTCTAAAAGTACTTATGGAATAAAAAGTTTTTTTGAAAATTAATTTTCTAATAAAATTTAAGAGAACTTATTCAAAAAACTCTTCTGCAGAAAGTAAAAACAAAAACACTTCATGTCAAATGGATCGATAATCAATCATTTCAAATTTCAATATTTTAAAAGCAACAAGAAATTTAGGAGTAGACACGTTAAAGGTTGTTTGTCAAATATATTTCGGAAAAAAATATTTAAAATTATTTTATGAAATCTATATCTATTCTCACTTTTTAACAAAAAAAAATATTGTGCTTCCTTTGAAAACATGTAAACAAGCTTTTAAGTGTGTGTCTTGGAGGTCTTTTTGGGAGCTCGGAAGCACTTTTAAAATGTCAAATACACTTCACTATAATATAAAAGAGTCAAAGAACTTGGCACCACGTGTCGTGATTTTTCGTAGTCATAAAAAATATTTTGTTTTCCCTCACGCATCTCCTCCTCTTCACGAAACTCATCTCATCTTCCATTTTCACACGCATTTAACTTCATCTATACCCCATCATTCATCAATCCACCAAAACCGATCCTTCGTCGCTCATGAACTAAAAATCCATTTCTTTCGATCATTCACATTTTACTGTAATATTTGGTGAGTACTATAGAGTTCCAATTTCTCTGAAAACTTTGATTTCGTTCCAATTTTAATTTCTTGTTAATTTTACTGATGTGATGATATCGTCGAGGAGACACTGGAGGCTGTTGCAAGCCTGAGGACGGAGCTAGTAAAGAGGAATTGTGATGGAAAAGTGTATGCAGAGATCATGAAAACAATTTTTGCTGATATGATGACGGCATTAAAACCCGATGAGATCATCAGATTCGAAAGTTATGGAGATACTAATTCTAATGATAATAATAAGGTCGTTTCAAGACTCTGAGGTCTAATGATCTGTTTTTTCGCAGAAGAAGCAAGGTCAAACATGATCTTACTGTATTTTCCTTTTATTTGATTATTTTATAAATTTTACATATTACCATGAAAATATATACATGTGTACACTTAATTGATGGCTATCGTCGATTCTTAAAACTCACCATATAAAATGCTAGCTTTAGAAGAAAGACTTAAAAAAATGTCTTCGTGTCATGTTGCACGGAGACATGGTGTGCACGCACGGAATTGTCTCCATGTAGCATTCTTAAAACTCACCCTTATGTTTTGTAATAAATATGTCGAGCTTT
>CAIGRH010272642.1:0-15209 GCA_903798295.1 Fraxinus nigra
AATTTAGATATATCAAATACACTAAAATTGAGCAGTATTTCCTGTGGAACGATAACTCACTCATCACGATTTTTTACTTGTACAACGAACTCGTACGCTTGCGAGATTTTCACGTAACACTTTCCTCGAAGGTCATTTTTCAATCAACTTTGTATGAACCTCATCCATAAATGAAGATAAAATGTCAAACATTGAATCAACAAAAGCTTCCAAAGACAACTTGATGTTGGTCGTCTCATCTTTCAAAACCTATTGAGTATGAACGACCTTATTCAACTTTGAAGAGGCGTTTGAATGACGCACAGTGTCATTAATTTCAGTCAAATGTGACTTCATGGATAGAATCTCATCTCTCAGCCCTTTTATTCTCAACATGAAGCTTAGATATCTCCAAATCAATCTTTTTTTTTTTTTTAAATCGGTCAGACTCGATGGATTTTATAGTTAATTAGCTTGTATCAGTATGCTTCTTCAATTTGTTACAAGAAAAATTACTTACTTCAACACGTGAATAGTCAGGATAATAGGTAGGCCGAGTCTGAGCTCCAGAGCTTGAGTTGGCAGCTTCCTTCTATCCTTTTGGTGGTAGAACCACAAAATTATCATTTGTGGCTTCTACATTCACCTTTGGTTGTGGCACATCTTCATAGTGTGCCTTTGTCTGTGGCACACAAACATATAAAATTATTGCTTGCAATTATTCATAGTCATCCATTAAATTTAAGCATATCAATCCATTCAGGATTAGCATTTTGGGGAAAAAGAAAAACAGAAAGCAACGAAACAGCGGAGAAAAATGAAGGAAGAAAAAGAAGAAGAAGAAGAAGAAGAAAAAGGTTTATTTTTTTTTTTTTTTTTTTTTTTCCTCTATAGTTCCTTTAGACCAATTACAGATGTGATTTAACCAAAGATAAATATTGAGTTCAAATTTAAATCGTTCCAAAAAAAAAAAAAAAAAAACTTGGATGAGAATTTTTTACCCATTTTGAAGGACGACAATTTCTCGAATGAAGATATGTCCACTACTTTACTTACTTTCGTATCCACGACAAACAAAGCTAGTACATCAAATAACCTTCATGCTTACTAATAATGTCTACTATCTTGTCATGGTATTTAGATAATCCATACGCCGATAATGTAGAATTCAATTCTCCAAACAAACATACTATAGAATTAAATTCTAACAAGTGATCCAATCCAATGCATTTCGAGTGTATTAATGTCAATTACTCTGAAAACATTATTATGGGTGGAGTAGTCGACATGACCTTGTATGTTAACTCTTGTAAACTTGTCACCAGCTCAATTATTTTTCAATCAAAATATAAGTCGTGTCTCATTCCGCTTCAAAAATACTATCTCAACATGAACGAATATACTTATTCACTTGCTCGATGATCAATTAAAAATAACTTTTATTAGTACAGTGAAATAAATCATATTCATGTACGTAGGGCATCATTCCTAACATCATCGATATCAACTCAACAATTATTTTACAAGGACATACAAATAAATAAGATAAAAATTCACTTTTATACGTCTTGTGATCGAAGCAAGCGAATGAGTTAAAGAAGTTTTTTGCTAAGTTATTATCTCAATTTTTTTAGACCGTTTATTTCATTTACGCTCTGCTTGAAAAGTTGAATTCCATTAATAAAACGTGGAAAATATTATTTAAAGTAATTTAAAAAACCACCTAATTATTAGGCTACATGTCTGAATTGGATTGGATAAGGCGTGCTACAAATACACTACATTTGAGTAGCAAAACTGTCTTCCTTTTTCTGGTCCTGAGAATCCCAATTTCAGGAACAGAAACAACCTCAATTTTAGCTAATCAAAGATCGACTCCAAGTTGTTAACGTCGAGTTTGTAATCCGAGCTTCGAAGAACCTCACAGGTACGCTCTGTCTACACAATATACTTATCATCTGCTATAAGGCTTGCTTACACAAAGTTTTGATCTAACAAAGATTGACTTCCCTTCAATAGTCCTTGAATTCTTACGTTTTAACACCATCTTGCAAGGGCATGTTAAGGAATAAAATCTCACATCTAGACCAGTTTATAAGAGTTTGGACTACTCATCTTAGCAATGTTGACCTTTTAAGATGGAATCTCAAATTTTAACATGTTATCAGAGTCCATTAAACTCCAACGAGCAATTCTATCCGATTAAGATTCAAAAATATTGAGCACTCAGATTTCAAGATCGGTCTGCTTAAATGAGACATTATCTTGCGGATGCATGTTCTTTAAGTGATATAATCCAATATCGAATAAAGATGAAAATATAGACCAATTTATAAAGTGTTTGGGCTACTCCTTTTAAAAAAGTTGACATTTTAAAATAAAATCTCAAATCTTAACATGGTATCAGAGTCCGTTAAACTCCAATGAGTAATTCGATCTGATTAAAACTCAAAAAACTGAGCACACGAATTTCAAGATTGATCTGATCAAATGAGTCATCATCTTGCGGGGACATCTTAACAAATATACTATCAAGAGCCCTTAATTGTGTACCAAGAAGTCGAGATTTGAGCTAGAAACCGCTTAAAATTTTTAATGATGTGGCTTGCGAAATATCAGTTCCTAGGACTTCTAATAATTAAGGGTTTTTCCTTGACTCAAAGAGACTTGTAGAGCTCTCACTTAGAACTGATAGATCTCATGAATGATTTTTCCCCCTTAATTGAGAGTGCTATGAGTCGAAATTGCGATGAAAAAGCCCCTAACTGATAGTTCTACAGGAGTTCTATGAGTCCTAATTAAAAAAGCTTTACGAGTTCCAAATGAGAACTCTACGAATCTCCGGTTAAAAAGACCCTAAGCGAAAGCCCTAAGAGCCCTTAAGATAGAAAACGGATGGCAACTTCTTGATGTAAAGTCTTCCATATAATAAATATTAGGAAAAATAAATGGTATAATATAATTTTATATATTTATAAGGAGAGGTGCCGCCAAATAAAATATGCAAAATATACCCCACAATTGGTTTTAACAATGACCGCAAACATATATCAATTTTGTCAGTCAACTAGGGCTCCTTCGTAACAATTTCAAATAGATAAGTATTAATTTTAAGTTTGGAAATATTTGATAAAGCTTTTGAAAAATTTTAATAGATTATTATGATAAAAGTTAATAAAATATTTCCCTGAAAAGTTGAAAAAAATTATATGAGTCTCACTAAGTTCATGTTTGGTATCGATTAAAATTCAAATTTTAATTTAAATCAAATCAATAATTAATTTTAACTTCGTATTTTATGGATTCCACAATTTTTCAACCATATATTTCATCAACTTTTAACAAAATTTACTAAAAAAATTATTTAATCCTTACCAAACAGAAACTAATTATATAATTAAAATGAATTTTTGACTTTGATAGATCTCAACTTATGCCAAACAAGCACTCGATAAACTTTTTTTTTTTTCCCCTTTTCCATCAAATTTATTAATTGTTTCATTCACTCTTAAACAAGTGAATATAATCTTGGAAACGATGTGGAAATACACGCAATTTGCCAAATCTGAAATCACCACTTTTCCAACCACCTTAAAGTCAAATGATTTTGTTTTTTTGCCTAAGTCCAAAAATCTAATGATTAAATTACGATGGTCGGTTAAAAAATTAATAATCTACAAGAGTTGTAATCCACTAATTTTAGCCGGCTTGTTATGTTTATCACTTGACACTAAAGAAATATTTTTATCAAAACCTCGTTGGACATAAAATTGTGACCTACCATTGGATAAGTACGAGGCAATTTCGGAACCATGCGTGATCATTGATGACGTTTTCTACACTTCTTATAGTTTACTTAATTTTTTTTTTCCTTGCAAAAATAAGTTTCTCAATACGAGGGTGTTTGGTGTAAATTAAAATCAGATTTTAAGTGGATTGTGACAGAAGTTTTTGAAAAAATGTGGTTGATATTGATTGTTTGACTTTAACTTAAATTAAAATCAGATTAAAATCTGGCCAAACACGCCCTTAATCTTGTAATGTTTATTAAAGGCATGTTGGGCAAGATTTTTGAAAAATCAAAATTGTTTAAGCTGCTTCTAAATATTATTGGATAATATTCTATTTATTTATTTATATTTAACTAGAGGAGCTTTAAAAAAAGTTGGTAAAATAAAAGCAGAAGTTATACCAAACAAGCCCTAAATATGCTGTTGTAACAATAACATTGACCACCGAATTTATAAAATTTGTATTAGTTGGCATTAGCACATCAAAGATGTCCAACTTTATGCAACATTTCACATGTAATAAATAGCAATAAATAATAAATTCACCTAAGTCAGCACCAAACTCGCCTTAATTGAATGCAATAATCCTAATTATAATTGTTAAGGTTAATCAAAATTAATTAATTTAATTACATATGCCTAATCATATAGTCGGACCAATAAGGCTAGGCAGGCCCATACAAGTTGAATAGTCAATTGGTAGTTAGTTATTAAAAGCCCCGCCACCGCCAATACATTTCAAAAAAAATATATATATATATATATATATATATATTTTCTCATAATCTGCTTATTTTATAGACGAGTACAATCTGTTTAAGCATGAAGAAGCAGAATACCACCACCGCCACCGGACGTGGCCGCCAGCAACCGGAGGTACAGTTACATAATTTTCTTTTGTTCTTTTTTATTTTTTTCTGTATGGATTGAGAGGGATTGCAGAAATATTGAGCTGAAATTTTTTTGTTTTGTTTGCACGTGCTTGCAGCTGTTTTGGCCGCGCATCGTTGTGCGCAAGTTACTCAACATCAACGCCAAGAACTCCGATTACTCTGCCGATTCTGACTCCGGCTCAGATTCCGACCAAGGTTTTGTTGACTTCCGTAATTGCTGTTCTACTCTACGCTTACGTAAATTTTCAATTTGTGTTTATTCAATTATCGTTGGGGTTTTACAGAAATTTGTGATTGGCCGAGAGAATCACGATTTAAGAAGGAGAAAAGTGATGAAGTTCAGATCGATGATAATGGTAATACAATTTTGTTCAAAGTTCAAAATGTTGGAATTTTTCCATCAATGTACTTGCTTTTGGATGAACTTTTTTGTGATCTGTGATCTGTATAGCCATGCATACTATCCCAGAGGCTCTTCCCAGGCTAAGAAGACGAAATTCAGAGACATTTAGAGCTCAGTATATAAACAATAAGAATATCAGGTATTTCTTTACATTTTGAAGAATAAAGTGGGGCTGATTTTTGCTGAGGTTATTGGGCAAACTAGGGGTGGCAAATGGGCTGGGTAGCTCGTCGGCTCAGCTAGTCAAAGCTCGGCCAATGGACAGCTCGGGGTCGTTTCAGCCTGAGCCCGAGCTGGGGTGCCCTGCGAGCAGAGCAAGGCTCGGCTCGTCGAGCTCGCGAATGGCGAGCCTAAAAGTTCACGAGTGCTCGTAAAAAATCTGAAGAAGAAAGAAAAAATTTAAAAAATTTTTTAAAAAAAAACACGAGCTCGTGGGAGGAGTCGAGCTCGACCTTGAGCATGAGCCAAGCTCGAGCTAGGCTCATCACTGATCTCATGGCTCGGCCCATTTTCCACCACTAGAGAAAACACCATTGGATTTTTTTGGTAGAGTTAGCGCGAGGTTTTATTTATTTAATGTTGTTTTTACTTTGCTAGAATATGTGCTGCCACATGGAATGTTGGCGGAAGAGTTCCTTCAGACGACCTAGATCTTGATGATTGGTTAGATATTAATGATCCCGCAGACTTGTATGTAATTGGGTAAGTTGCTCAATTTGTACCAGGATTTAACTTAAGTATCTGATAATGACTCAGATCTTGTTATTCTATGTACTTTCTGTCTACAGCCTTCAGGAGATTATACCATTAAATGCTGGAAACATATTTGGTACTGAAGATAGTCGTCCAGTTTTGAAGTGGGAAAACATAATTCGTGAAAATCTGAACAGAATTCCACCAGTGACTAAGCTTAAATGCTATAGTGATCCTTCTTCTCCATCCAGGTTTAAGCCATCTGAAGATGCCCCAGATATTGAAGATGAAATTTTACTTGAATCGGACAGTGATTTAGAGGAGGAAATCTACCCTTTAAATGAAGAACCAAACAATCTTGATGAAATCAAGGATGGAATAGTTGGAGGAGAAAATTTCATTGATGCCGATGCCTTGGTGTCCGAAGAGGAGCAACAACAATTTGATTCTCCAAAGAAACTCAATCGATTGAACTGCTTTAGAACAGATGTAACAGAAGAAAATGGAGAGCCCCGAACTACCCACTATATCAATAAATTAACCAAAACACTTAGCAGCACAGAAAGGATAGGTTTAAGCTGGCCGGAGCTACCACTAAATCTTTTGTCTCAGCATAGTTTTGAAAGACCAAATTCCTTAACATCTATGAAATCTTTCAAAGCTTACAAATCTTTTGGAACATTTAGTTCTTTTAAGTCAAATGAGAATAGTGAAAATAGAATGCGATCTGATATAGCTTCACTTGCCGAAGTTGACCTTGAATCCCTAATAAATCGTAAAAGAAGGCCCCCGTATGTAAGGATAGTAAGCAAGCAAATGGTTGGAATATTTATTACCATATGGGTCCGCAGGAGATTGCGAAGGCATATACAACATCTCAATGTCTCTGCTGTTGGTGTTGGCGTCATGGGTTACATAGGCAACAAAGTGTGTTCTTTCTTCTATATCTTAGCTTGCTTTTTGGTAAATATGTCTGTTTGTCAACATATCCTATTTCATTTGTTGTGTATTTTGGAATTTCTCATGGTAAAACATGGAAGAAGACATTGCTTTCACCACTGCATCAAAATATGAACCACAGACATCTGGAATGAGAACAAGGGATAACTTTCTCGCAAGTTATGCATCTAATAATGAATGACAATAAACAAAGAGTTGTAGGTCTGTGTTCAACCAAGTTTTTGAGATCAAGATTTAGAGACCATACCCATTATTTAAAGTCATGTATTAGTACATTAGATTCCTAGTTAGAGCTAATTGGACATCATGAGGAATCTTAAAATTGATTCAGGGTAATTTGAGCCTTTTTTTTTTGGTTGTGGTCATAGTCATTCCTTTTGCGCATCGAAATGAATAACCACCGAATTGGTTTCCTTGTTAATTGGCTATTATGCGGGTAAATCTAACTCAAACTGGAATACTCTAGTTTGCTTTTCTCGTCTTTCATTTCTACAGTTTGACATTTGAGATAGAGAACCAAAGTAGCTTACATTCACTTTATGTTTGACATGATTTCTGTTTGTTTTTGTTTTAGTCAGTGTTCATTTCTGTCTTTTATTTATTTGTTGTACTGGATGAACGTGTAGAAGTGAAATCTTGAAATCTAATTTTTAAACATATCGGATTATGCTCGGAGAGTCGTTCTTTACATGGTAGATATCAACAGATAATTGATTATGAAATCATTTTGGTAATTTAAAGTGAATGTATCAGATTCCAATTCCTCATATTTTGATAATATCCTTTTTCCTTTCAGGGATCAATATCAGTTAGCATGTCTCTATATCAGACGCTCTTCTGTTTTGTTTGCACTCACCTAACGTCAGGTGAGAAAGATGGGGATGCAGTCAAAAGAAGTGCTTGTGTTCATGAAATACATAGACGGACACGTTTCAATTCACTCTCTGCTATTGGACTTCCTAAGAGCATATATGACCATGAGTAAGTAAATTGCATCCTTCCTCATTTTCATCTCTCTCTCTCTCTCTCTCTCTAATATTCATGGTCGAAAGTAATCTGCATCTATGAATTTGTCAAACAAATGGTAGAATTGGGACATCTTGGATGATGATTGACTATCCTATGATAAGTCTCTGATGCTGTACCATTTGCTTCTTGATCTTGAATTTACAGCAATGTGAACGTTTTTCAATTTTCGTAAGTATTTGGACAGTTCTGTTCACTTTGATTGGTAACGAGACTTTGTCCGTTGTTGTATCATACATTTTTGGTTATAGGATCTAATTAGTAGTCCAGTAATTGTACTTGTAAAAATGATCATTTACCATTTGCAACTTTCATATTAGTAGCTCTGCTCAAATGACCTTCTTCTGGTCGCAGGAGAATAATATGGCTGGGTGACTTAAATTATCGCATCAATTTGTCCTATGAGAAAACAAGAGAGATGATCTCCAAAAAGGACTGGTCCAACTTAATTAAGTATGATCAGGTGAAACTTGAATTTTCAGTTCTCTTTAATTGATAGAATAATTAATATTCAACTCCTTCTCACTATTATGAGCATACATTTTTGTCGAAATGTTGACTAAAGACTAGAATCTTGTGCACTATTTGCTGACACCCAAATTCATACGAGTTAAAAAAAGAAGACAAACACAATAGCATTGAGAAATGTAATGATGTCAATAATTATGGTCTACTTTTTCGACCTTTATTTTGTCTTAATTAATGTTCATATAATGTGAAGTTGTCTTATACGTTGTTCCATAATACATTCACAAATTCCTTCATTGGCAGCTAATCAGTGAGTTCAGAAAAGGTCGTGCATTTGATGGATGGTCTGAAGGTACTTTGAACTTTGCACCAACTTACAAATATGAGACAAATTCCAAGTCTTATTTTGGAGAGGATCCAAGGGCTGGGAGGCGAACTCCTGCATGGTATGTATATATCTCGGTGGTGTTCTTTATGTTGCCAAGTGTGATCTCGTAGACATCCAAATAATCTGTTTCTAGTATCCTTCCCTTTAGTAGTCTTGAACCATATATCGAGTCCAATTGTGATAATTATGTTTGTTTCTCTGGTTTTGTTTCCTCTCTACTAATATCAGCTTTTTGTGTGTGTGCGCATGCGCTCCACTAATGTGTTGATATGCTTAATTGTTAAAAGATTTTTTTGTTTCTTGGAGCATTTTATATTTAGATTTTTATCTTTTCAGGTGTGATCGTATTCTTTCCTTTGGGACGGGCATGAGATTGCTAAGCTATAGGAGGACTGAACTTATGCTATCTGATCACCGACCTGTGAGTGCCTCTTTTACTGTGGATGTTGAAGAATTTTCTTCAAGGAAGTTGCAACGAGCACTAACCCTCACTGATGCCGAAGTTGAAGAGAGAGATATTGGAATTTGTCATGGAATTAGCATGTTAAGATCAGGAGAGGTGAGTGTTGTACCATGTTCGATACATGTTACCAGGCAATTCTTTGCCCCAATCTATGCGTTGGTCAATCATAAAATTGATGCGAGCTAAATTATTATCGTTTGTTTGCTTGTTGAAGCAGGATGCATCATATTGGGAGCGTTAAGTACGGTCAATACATGAAAATGTTGATAATTCTGTAAGCAGGAGCGTATATAAAGTACTGGATACGTCATGAAGTAATGAACATTATTGTATAATCTTCCTTAACAAACGTACCATTAAGGTTGTACATTGTGGTTAGTCTGTAATTTTCTTGATTGTGTACTTTTGTTATCCTCACAATATGTGCCTGTAATGGATTGCACTGCAGAGAAATTTAGTTATCCAATGCATTTGGATAGTGCCAATGGTCATTTGTATCTTTGTAAATTAATCAATTTTCCCATAAAAATTGCTTGTTCAATATTTTAAATAATGCTTAGTTATGTTGGAATTAGATTGGTTGCTATTGCAATGTTTTTGCATGATCATGGGTCGAAGTCGAACCCTAAAAAGTGAAGGGCAAGCACGCTCTGAATTCAACTAAAAGCGCATCAAAGGAACAAAACTCAACCAAATCAAGCGCTTTAAGCATCATAGATTTTATTCATGAATTCATTGCAAATTATCTAAGAAATCACTAAGCAGACAAGATTCCCATTTCATTCAATAGGGCTTTATATAGTCTACACATTTCATCAATGCAAAGAACAACACACTACCGAACATTGTTACCAGTACATAATTTGGGTATCACCGTTGCCCTATGTTTTTTACACCATCAAGGGAGTTGGAGTTGTTCAAGATTTCAGGCTTTTTCAACCAGTACTGCCGAAACCTTTGCCTTGCATATTCCATATAATCAAATTCGATATGATTCACATATGCCTGCAGAGTCCAAAAATAGGCAAACGTATTAAATCAGCACTTATTTACACGTATAAAGGACAGAAGGAAAAATAAAATGAAAAACGCTTACCGAGATTAACCCCCACAATCCCCAGAAGATATGGCTTGCCAGAGTGAACTTCTCTATATCGTCAGCGAGCTGCTTTACTTCAGTGTCACTAGGTTGATGGCCTGCATACATTAATGGAAATGTTAACTCATATACTGTATGAAACATAATTATAAAATCCTTGTAAAAAGGGGGATCAGAGTTTAATTCAAGAATATGTCAAACTAAGATCATTGAAGTTTTTTTCTCATGATTCAAGTTTAGGGGTCATTTTCAGTCAGCCAACCATAAACATTAGTTGAATTGCCAAGAATTGGACAAGGATGAAGTAACTTAGGATTAACATGAACGTTAAGGGACACACCACGAACACGTGTATTGGAGTGTCGGAGTCCAATGTGTAGGACCAGTGTCTACGCCTCATAGATTACGTATTAATAGTATTTGCCTTCCAAGTGTAAGGTATGTTCAAAACTAAACTTATATTCCAAATATCAGGTACAATTCCAAACAACTAGGCAAATAGAGAACAAACCTGAAGATCCAAGGTATTTATGTATGAATCTTAGACGCTCCTCTTGATCTGTTGCCAAAGCCAGATAGAAATGTTAAACAATCCGCTGTTGAGTTATACCGCTTAATCCTGTTCTAGTTTGACATATGAAGAAAGAACAATACAATAAAGAACTCACATAAAAATTCCAATCAAGGTAGTGGAAATTACTCACCAGGATATTTGCTATAATCCAAGATATGAGGCGTCTCGGTGTGATAATCCGCTGCCATCTCACAGAAGTGATTCGCAAGATCATAAGCAATAGGATTGTAACTGGCATACTCATAATCCTGTAAAAGAAACATAAAAAGTCAGAACATAGTTTCCTCATCTGAATAATTATAATTATTTCATCATTTCTACCAAATACTTTTAAGAATTGAAGTAGAACTTACAATTAGAGTGATATATTTTGCCTTATCATCAATCATTATGTTACCATATTGCAGATCATTGTGGCAAAAACTAATTTGTTGGTCGTGACCTGATAATGCCTTTTCCAATAAGTTGAGCTCCTTTTCTAGTTTTTCCAAGTGAAATTCCTTCACATGTTCCGGGGAGCACAAACTCTTGGCCTCGCTAAGCCAATTTCTGCAGAAGTTATAAAGTCAGTTATATAATCTTCTAATGCAAATAATTACTGTTTCGTTTGCAAATCGGTACCTCATTCTGTCCCACAAAACTACATTCTTTGTTCCCGGCATATCAAGATAATGAAATTCCTTCATTTTTGCAGCTATCAGAGCGGAAATTTCAGGGTCGCGAAGGTCAGCAGCTGATAGAGTCTGTAAGGCCAAAAGTAGGTGGCAAAAGAGACTTAATGATTAATTTTCTGCAAATTTCCAAAATCATAATAAACACGCCATCTTTAACCGCCTCTTGACAAAAAAGTTTGAAGTAAAACTCTAAAGACAAAAACTCAGATCGAATGATTCCTGCGTCGGCATAACTTACATAAGGTTTTAAAACATTGAAAATTATATGGATCAAAAATGTAAATTGACTTCAACTAGATAAACAGAATTTCATCACTCTTATCACATTGATATAACATCATATGTAAGTATCCATGTTGTTTTGCTTATCGAACTGTATACTTTCATTGTCTTTTGCAAACACCTCCATAATCTTTTACAAAATTATGAGGACAAAATTCTCGAAGCTTTAATACGTATTTGGCTTTATTCTGTGCCTCTTGATCACTTACACATACTTTAGAATCTTTTTGTCGAAGTGGAAACACACTCCACATGGTACCCAAGGACTAAATTCCTAATCTTTCAAAGGCACTTTTTCTCGGAGAAACGTTTCTATCAATATGAAAAGATAAGACAACATCTGCTATCAAAAATATCTTCTTCCAAACAAGAAAAACCAGAGAACTTACAATGAAATTGAGATTAATTTTCACATACCCTGGCATGAATGAACTCCTCGACTCGCCCCTCCTTGAATTGACCAAGAAGCTTAGGTCCATGACCATGAGTCGACATAAATTTAAAAGTGCTAATTTCCTCATCCCGGTTGAAGAAAAGCTCAACCCCTTCGCCATAAATCCTAACCAAAACCGTTCTTGGAAAATTTTCCACTTTTGTTGGCCAGCTTATTTGATAAATTTCATTAGTCATGGCACCACTCAAATGAATCACCTTCAAATTACTTGAATCAAGCACATCTCCCCATTCTGAAGCCAAAGTTAATAGCAGGTTCATCAATTCATCAGGCAAACTACCTTCTACAAATCCATTCTTCTTCACCGCCATAAAAAAAATCAAAACAATTTTCACCTGAACAAAAGAATAAAATTCTAATTAGCATCCATTTCATATATCAATATTTATTGTAACCTTGTCAAGAAAACTGATCATAACAGGTACCGTAATCAATTCAAGAACCCAAATAATTCAAAACAAAAATGAATTCAAGAACTTACTTTGAGATAGAAATTGAAAGTCGTTGAAGATTTTTTATGGGAAAATGTGAAATGAAATTAAGAAGGGATAAAGCACAAAAGGTTGAACAAAACTCCCGTCTATATATAGATATAAATATATATTTGTAATAATCATATACACCAAGAATCTGCTTTTGCTATGTGTGTGGGCGTGGGGAGTGTGGTGGGGTGTACATATATATAACAGATTGAGCCTATCATGGTTTACGTTTATCACACGCTTCGAAACGCGTACCCGATGATTGGCCAATAGAAAGTGGACACGTTGGCATTGTTGTAACGCCGGGGGAAACTGAGCACCGCAAGTAGTAAAAGTAAACCGTCATAACTAACGTCGGTACGGAACGGAATCTTCTCTCAGACAATCAAGCCGTTCGATGCAGGACACGTGTTACTTTATTGGTTCTATGCCTAACCTTATGAGAATCAAAAATAATATTAAAAAATAAAAAATAAGTAAATGAAATCCCTATACTGTCCCTGTCTAACCTTCCGACAATCTCGACCGCAGGGAAGGGAGGGAAGCCTTTTCGGCCGATTGACATTTGACATCCTCAATGGGGTTATTAGAGAAAAGATCTCAATATTTATTAAATGCATAACTATCAAACCCGATCAAATTCGAGATAAATGGGTTAGTACTCGTGAATTGTGAAATTAAAATTTTTAACTTGACACTATTGACCTACCGTGACAAACCAACTTGTGAATCAACCTAGACGGGATCAGATTGATTTCAATTTAACTTCTGTTTTGTCCTTATTTTCTAACCTATTTTTTCTGAACTTTATTTTTAATCACATGTTTCTTGAGACCAACAACATGCATTCGATTGTTAGTACAACATTCGTATATGATGACATTATTAGTACACTATTTGATAATATAGACTGTACAATATTACATTCGATTGTATCATATTATTTAATTAAAGTTACTTGTAGTGACCCCTCTCACTAATTGGTGAATTCTTGCGTTCAAAGATGCTAATAGTGCAAGAAGAAAGGAGATCCCAAAAATGATTAAAGCGCCACATGATGATCGATGAGATTTATATATGGACGTTGCAGATTTTATTAGCAATTTTCATATATAATACTGGGTCCCACTAGTGGGCCACATAAAATGGCATCAACCGTTGTATATGACATTTGTATACTATATTGTATGTAATAGTCAACATGAAGAAAATGTGTCTCAAAATATCAAGAAATGGGGACCAATACAAATTGTTTTAATTTTTAATGGCACGCCCACCTCGTAGAAATTGACAGTTAATTAAGGGATAATTGCAGCAAAAGTCCCAAACCTTTGAAAGACTAATAGACTTTCTTCAAACCTTTGATTTATTGCAGTCATCTCCCCGAATATTTTCAAACATTGTAGTTGAGGTCATTTTGGATGATTTCCGTAAAAAAAATGCCGTTAATTGACCCAAAAATTAAAGTCTGGCTTTTTTTTTTACCAATTAAATGAGGACAAGAAGAATGCATTCCTTTTTTTTAAAAAAAAAATTTCCAATTGCATCTTTGATCGAGCAGGTTAGGGCCAAAGGTGGACATGCTAAAGATTCTTTGAGAAAGTTTTTGAATTTAAACCCAACATGGTGAAATTTTTTCTAAATCCGGTAACTAAATACTAAAAAAGCAGTTAACAAAGCTGCCCTACTGCAGGGCAGTTTGAATTAATTGCCCCCATCAAGTGAAAAACAACAAATCAAGGATGTGAGTCTTCAATAGCAGATCAAAACCTACAAACACCCAAGAAATTCAACCAAACCAAGTAGAACTTCAAGCAAATTTCGACAATTCCAGTGAGACCATGAGTGAAGCAGGAAACGAACTGCCTAAAATCTGAATTTGGCCATAGTCGAATGGAACTGAAAAACCTAACTCCAAGTATCACCAAAATGCCAAACCAGGCTGCTTGCTCACAAAGAACCAAAATCGGACAAAATGTATGGGGAGTTTTTCCTTTTCCTTTTTTGATTTTTTTTAATTTTTTGAATTATATTTTATATGATAATATTATAAAGTTACTATTTTACCCTCATTTAATTGATAAAAAATGGTTAGAATTTAAATTTTNAAATTTCGACAATTCCAGTGAGACATGAGTGAAGCAGGAAACGAACTGCCTAAAATCTGAATCTGGCCATATTGAATGGAACTGAAAAACCTAACTCCAAGTATCACCAAAATGCCAAACCAGGCTGCTTGCTCACAAAGAACCAAAATCAGACAAAATGTATGGGGAGTGGGGGGTTTTGGGGGAAGATAAACATTATTTTCCTTTTCCTTTTTTGATTTTTTTTTTGATTTTTTGAATTATATTTTATATGATAATATTATAAAGTTACCATTTTACCTTCATTTAATTGGTAAAAAATGGTTAGAATTTAATTTTTTTGGGTCAACTAACGGCATTTTTTATGGAAACCATCCAAAAGGGCATCATCTACAACGTTTGAATATGTTAGAGGTGACGACGGTAACAAATCAAAAGTTTGGGAAAAGTCTGTTGGTGTTTCAAATGTTTGGGACTTTTGCTGCAATTATCC
>CAIGRH010272670.1:0-13947 GCA_903798295.1 Fraxinus nigra
TATATCATATTTACTATATGCTCCCACTTTTATTTTTTTGTATTATTTTATAATTCTTTTACTTAAATTTTTTGTTTTTTGCGAGGCTTACGCCTCAATCGCCTCATAAAGAAAAATCGCCTCTGTACTTAGTTTCGCCTTTTTAAACCTTGGTTGAGTCAACTGAATATTCTAATACCCAGATGAGGAATTATCTATATTGTTGCCCCTAAGTCAAACAGTCCACCTATCCTCGATTACGTGCCGAATTTGATCTTGTATAATCTATTGTATGACTCTTAACTTTAACTTTGATATTGTTTTACCTCCACTGTGTGATGTTTCTCGAGTTACCACGTTATCTAATGTCATTGTTCGTTCAAACACTTTCCCACACATGTAGCGAAAAAATTGGATAATTCACTTGAACTCAATCTAGTTGACCAGTCATTGCACTTAAGTGAAGGTTTTGTTTTCAATATAGCATAATTGTTTCCTTATCGAGGTACATTTGAGCCACCGTTTGCATGTCAGTCTATTATGCCAGTGTGTTGTGCTCCTCGTGTGGTTTTCGTGGTTGTTTTTGTGAAAGAGTTGCGCAGATTGTTGTTTATTGGGTTCTTCATCGATATTTGGTTAAAAAGAAGGATCGTCCCCCTTGGTCAGTTCAGGTGTTTAGGATTGATATTCAGATTCAGTTGTCGCATGAGTTGTTCCATTATCTGCTCAAGAAGAAAGATCACCCTCCTAGGTTAAGAAGTCGTAGTCTATTTCACTGGAGTCAAGTTCCCTCAACCGAGAAGAAATGATGCAATATTAGAAGAGATTTTATTATATTTAGTTTCCAGTTTTAAAACATATTTTAGGAAACATTATGATAGCCGCAATACACATGACATACCAAAGGCGTCGGAAGGCAGCAAGGGCAGATTAGGAATTTGATGGGAAACCAGCACTTGCACCACCAGTGAGTTAGTTAGACAATCAAGTATAAATAAGAGTAGAGATGACTTGAAGGGCAGGAAATTAGTGGAACGGTAGGAGAGAATTGGCCTCTGGAATGCCAAATATATGTATTTCCATTTTCTTCTTTACAATTACAAAAACTGAGTGTACTTAATTCAGTTCGTTTGATAACCAAAACACAGTTGATTCCATTCTTCCTTATTGTCTTGAATTAGCTAATTGTCAGGTACTTATCATTGGTATCAGAGTACTACGACTGGGATGGTGAATTTATCAAATCGAGTAGGGGACTTGGAACCGAAAAATGCAGGAACGGATGGAAGGCCTCCAGTCTGGGCTCGATAGAATGCAAGGGGAAATGCAAAGAGTTCAGAACATTGAGAAAAACCTATCCATTATGCTGGAGCTGTTTACTTTCATGATATCGAAGTGGGAAGGAGAAAATGAGAAAAAATGCAAAGGGATCAAAGGCGATAAAAGCCCAGGGTATAACATGCTTTCTGAAAATTCTTCCGGAGCTAAGACTAGCCTTTGAGCAGGAAATGGGGATGCAAGGGAAAATTGGCGGTCGAAAGTAAGGGGAAGAAGACTGGAGATGCCGGTGTTTTAAAAAATGAGCCCAGATGACTAGATATTTAGGGCTGAGCAATATTTCCTGGTAAATCAGTTGACAGAAACGGAAAAGCTTGAGACGGCAGCACTATGTTTTGAAGGAGATGCTCTCGCCTGGTACCAATGGGAACAGAGGAGAAAAGATATAAGGAGTTGGGTGGAGCTCAAGATATTGCTGAGATCTCGATTCTGATCTTCGGTAGAAAGTTCCATGGAGGAGCAATTTCTAGCTCTCCGATAGGATGGTTCAGTGAGGGAGTACCGAATTGCCTTCAAAACCTTGGCAGCGCCGATTGGGGAGGTTTCGGACGCCATCTTGGAGGCCATTTCATAAATGGGTTGAGACCAGAAATTAAGGCTGAGATCCAGGTGTTAAAGCCTATTGAGCTGGAACAAATAATGGACGTGGCCTAACGAATTGAAGAGAAAAATGTCATGTGGCAAGCCCGATTTAGTAAAGCTGATCCAATTAGAAACAAATCAGTCTCTAATCCAAATTGGCCTAACCCCTCATCCCAAACGATGAATATCTTCGCCCCAAACACCGGCCCACGAACGGCGACACCGACGGGAGCCATAAACGCTCACCTAACCGACGACGGCAACCCCAAATTTAAAAAATTCAGTGAAGCTGAGTTTAAGAGCAAGCGCGAAAGGGGACTATGTTTTCGCTGTGATGAGAAATTCTTCGTCGGGCACAAATGTAAGAACAAGGAGTTGCAGTTAATGTTGGTCTACGACGAAGAGCTAGGAGGAGGAGGGGAAACGGAGGAGGGCCTTGCAGAAACAGAAGGAAATGAGCAACTGGGGATAGGTGAGGTGGTGGAATTATCTATAAATTCGATTGTGGGACTTACGCCGCCTCAAACTATGAAAATGAAAGGAGTGGTTTCCGGACAAGAGGTGGTAGTATTAATTGATTGCGGAGCTAGCCACAACTTCATCGCAGCTGAGCTAGTCCAAAAGTTGAACCTGAAGAGAACAGAGACCGCGGGTTACGGAGTGATCATGGGAACAGGAATGGTAGTGCAAGGCACATGGGTGTGCAAAGGGGTAAAATTATCACTCCAAAATGTCACTATAGTTGATGATTTTCTCCCCTTAGAATTGGGGAGTTCTGAAGTAATCTTAGGGATGAAGTGGCTATCATCGTTGGGCGTGACTAAGGTTGACTGGAAGTCGCTTACGATGAAGTTCCAGGTCGGGGGAACTACCGTGACCCTGCATGGTGACCCGAGCTTGAGTAAGGCCTTGATTACCCTGAAAGCGATGATGAAGGCCTTCAGGGAAGGTGGGGAAGGTGTACTGCTCGAACTGGGTAGTATGGGGGTCGATTACGAAATGGAGCCATTAGAGGTTCCGACAATGATATTGGAAATGTTAAAAGAATTTGGTGAAGTTTTTGAGCAGCATGTTGGGTTGCCCCACCAAGAGAGAAGGATCATGCTATCCATTTGTAGCCCGAAACAAATCCTATTAGCGTAAGACCGTATCGTTACCCGCATGTTCAGAAAAATGAAATAGAGAGGTTAATCAAAGAAATGTTGGAGGCAGGCATCATCAGGCCAAGTAACAGCCCCTTTTCTAGTCCAGTGTAACTGGTTAAAAAAAACACGAAGGATGGCGCTTTTATGTTGATTATCGGGCTGTAAACAAAGTAACGATACCGAACAAGTTTCCCATTCCGATGATAGATGAGTTATTGGACGAATTGAATGGAGCTACCATCTTCTCTAAACTTGATCTTAAGGCAGGGTACCATCAAATTCGGGTCAGACTGGAGGACATTCCAAAGACTGCGTTTAGGACACACGAAGGGCATTATGAATTCTTAGTAATGCCATTTGGGTTGACTAACACTCCAGCCACGTTCCAGTCCCTCATGAATGAAGTTTTTAAAGAGCACTTGAGGCGGTTTGTGCTAGTGTTTTTCAATGATAGTTTGCTCTTTAGTAAAAATTGGGAAGATCACCTAGAGCATTTAAGGAGAGTGTCGCAGTTATTAAAACACTATCAGCTATATGCCAATCGCAAGAAATGTAGCTTCGGCCAGCAGGAGGTGGAGTACTTGGGGTACTGCATTTCACAACAGGGTGTGGCAGTCGATAAGACCAAAATTCAATCCATGGTTGACCCCCCACTCCTTGCGAGAGTTGAGGGGATTCTTGGGGCTGACTGGGTACTACCGCCGTTTTGTGAAGGATTACGGGAAGTTAGCGTGGCCATTAATTTATCGTTTACACAAGGATAACTTTTTCTGGGATGAGGAAGCAGAGCAGGCATTCAGCAAATAGAAGGCAGCTATGACAGAAGCTCTAGTTCTAGCCCTCCCGAATTTTAACAAGCCATTCGTGGTGGAGACAGATGCTTCAGGTTTCGGTTTGGGGGCAGTGTTGATGCAGGACCAGCACCCTATAGCATATTTCAGCCGTGCACTCAATCCGAAGGGGAAGGCAAAATCAGTGTACGAGAGGGAATTGATGGCGATTGTATTTGCGGTGCAAAAATGGAAGCATTACCTACTTGGTCACAAATTCCTTGTAAGAACAGATCAGAAAAGTCTCAAGTTCTTGTTGGAGCAAAGAGAAGTGAATTCAGACTACCAGAAGTGGCTACTAAAATTAATGGGATATCATTTTGAAGTGCAATATCAACCGGGAGTGGAAAATAAAGCTGCTAATGCACTATCCCGTGTCAGCTCGTCAACCGAACTAATGGCCTCTCAGCACCTGCAGTCTTACAGTTGGACATTGCCGAAGAAGTCCGCTCAGATTCACAACTCTAGAAAATAATTCAGGAACTCCAGCAAGACCAATATTGCAGATCAGATTTTTCGCTAGTAAATGGGCAGCTGTTGTTCAAAGGGCGTCTGTTTTTGCCAAGGGGGATCAAGGTTGATTCCGCTGATGTTGCAAGAGGGACATGACAGTAAGAGCGGGGGACACTTTGGATTCCTGAAGACATACAGACGCATTGCAACGAATGTCTACTGGGAAGGTATGAAGGCGGAAATTTAGAAGTATGTATGCCAATGTGCCATTTGCCGACAGAACAAGTATCTCACTTTATCTCCAGCGGGGTTACTACAACCATTACCTATTCCGAATCAGATTTGGGAAGATATAGCAATGGATTTCATCGAAGGCTTACCGAAATCTGGAACCATGGATACAATCTTGGTGGTGGTGGACCGATTAAGCAAATATGGGCACTTCATAGGACTTAAGCACCCGTTTACAGCAACTAGCGTGGCAGGAATTTTTGTAAAAAAGGTGGTAATGTTGCATGGGATACCACGCTCCATTGTATCAGACAATTAAAGTATTCATCAGCCATTTCTGGGAAGAATTATTTCGTTTGCAAGGTACGAAGCTTAATCGTAGTACGGCCTACCACCCCTAATCCGATGGTCAGTCAGAGGTATTAAACCGCACACTTGAGACCTATCTTCGTTGTTTTGCTTCTTCTCGACCGAAGTCGTGGTTCAGGCGTTCAGCTGGTTGCCGTGGGCTGAACTATGGTACAACACCTCCTTTCACACAGCAAGCAAGACAACTCCCTTTCAGATTGTTTACGAGCGCATGCCCCCTGTTTTGCTGAAGTTTGATAAGGGGATTACTCGTGTGCTGGCAATCGAACAACAACTCCTGGAATGTGATCAGGTTTTGGAGGAATTGAAGGCACAATTACTGAGGGCTCAGGCAAAGATGAAGTGCATAGCTGATTCAAAACGAAGAGAGGTTACTTTCGCATTGGGTGACCTAGTATATCTTAAAGTTCGTCCATACCGTCGCAAATCCTTAGCAGCGCAGCTTAATGAGAAGTTAGCACCAAGGTTTTATGGTCCATTTACCATGGAGCAGAGGGTTGGTCAAGTCGCTTATAAGCTCATCCTGCCATCAACATGTAATATCCATCCCGTGTTCCATGTGTCCCAATTGCTCAAGGCTGAGGGAGCCGTGCAGGCTATGAAAGATGTGCCGAGCCAGTTGAGTAAGGAGTTGGAGATGCTGGTTGAACCTGAAGCACTACTTGGGGGTAAGGCTGGGATTGGGTAGCAATATTAGAGGATTGGAGGTGCTGATATAGTGGAAAGGGCTGCCACCACTGGAAGCTACATGGGAGTCATACGACATGATTAAACAATAGTTTCCATCCTTTCACCTTGAGGACAAGGTGAATCTCATAGGGGAAGGTAATGATAGACCCGCAATACACATGACATACTAAAGGCGTCGAAAGGCAGCAAGGGCAAATTAGGAATTTGATGGGAAACCGGCACATGCACCACCAGTGAGTTAGTTAGACAATCAAGTATAAATAAGAGTAGGGATGACTTGAAGGGCAGGAAATTAGTGGAACGGTAGGAGAGAATTGGCCTCTCGGATGCCAAATATCTGTATTTTCATTTTCTTCTTTACAATTACAAAAATTGAGCCCTCGTTTGACACCCATTAATTTCTCTTTCTCTTTCTCATTCTCATTCTTATTCTCATTCTCATTCTTCATTTCAACCAAACATTCTCCAAATAAAATAATATTACACACAAATCTAAAACTTTTCATCACTTTTCCACCACACATCAATCACTATTCCAAAATTTCTATTCTACACAAAATGGGTTTCAAACAGGATCTGAGTGTACTTAATTCAGTTCGTTTGATAATCAAAACACAGTTGATTCCATTCTTCCTTATTGTCTTGAATTAGCTAATT
The DNA here is from genome assembly GCA_903798295.1 of Fraxinus nigra. Taxonomy (NCBI): domain Eukaryota; kingdom Viridiplantae; phylum Streptophyta; class Magnoliopsida; order Lamiales; family Oleaceae; genus Fraxinus; species Fraxinus nigra. The sequence goes on from CAIGRH010272670.1 coordinate 6,275, forward strand.
GTCAGCTACTTATCACATTATTATGGCTGAATTACTAGCTTTTATTAGATATTTCCTTCTTAGAATAGAATTTTTAAAACCCTATATAAAGGGGTCTTTTGCATTATAATAAAACAACTTTTGAATGAATGAATAATTGATATTTCTCTCCTACTTCTTCCCTCTTTTCCCCCTCCTTTCTCTTCTTCTCTTCCCTTTCCTCTTCTCCTATAATTATCCTTCTTGAACCTGCGTAAGTACCTCTTCAATTCAAAGAAGGAAATTCAGAGAAGGAAAATCAAACTAGCATACTGATAAGCATCTGCTATTACAAGGAGGGGTAGTTTAGGAAGTACGAATATGTATGTCATAGCCAAGTAACGAAGGGGGGGAATCGGGAAGCAAAAATTGAGGGTTGATTTGGGAGCGTCCAGGCCACTTGAATGCCTTGGATAAATTGAAGTACAAATATAATTTGTCTTCCTGTTCTTGGATATAAAATTCAGCATATGCAATTCGTTCAGGATTCTATCATTTAAATGATAGATACCAACGCGGATTATGAGACAAGCAAACAGAAGTAACTATAATGAAATTACAAGGTTGATGAGCATTCGAGAGGCTCCCAATTTCACACTGATTTCTACCTGCCCAAATTAATCTAACCTCCCTCGATTTACAGATAAAAGCATTTACAATTCATTGTATTAAACTCCCATAATACCCCCAATGCTAATGATAATTGAACTAGCTATTAATCAGGGATTCTATAACATACCTGCCTTGAAGGAAAAACATCATCCATGAGAGCAAGAACCCTGAAAACATCAAAAAGATAACGAAAAATGTAGGACATGAAAGCCCAAGAGAGCACATTGTGATATAGATTTTACCGACTCACTGAATAGCAGTTCTGCTACTGAACAGAATGTCAAGGTTTTCTATTCTTTTCCCTTTTTTGAGATTTTGATTCAAGAGCTCCTTCGAAAAATGAACATTTTCTATACAGAAACTGGTTCAACATAAGCTCCTATTACTAGACTAAAAGAAAGTGCAACCTATACAATATTAAATCAAGATGCCCCATGCCAAAGGAAAACTTCATGGTGACACTGCCACGCCTATCGTGAGAAGAACCACAAGACAGTGATGCTACCAGGTAATAGCATAGCAGATCATGGACAAATAAAAGTGAAAAATATGATAGACAAGGCATAGTGGCTGCGAGTGGCTCAAGGAGTCACTTAGTTGTTTCAATTCTCAACAGAACAACTCTATCTAAATCACAGATTATAGCGTCTCTCTTTCAATGTAGTCACTGCCAGGTCTTGATACATCCACCAATCAATTGTTTGACAATGAAAGTATACTTGCTGTTTACAAAATAACACATCAAAATTGCCACGATATATTTCGAATGGTGCAACTGATAGTTAATTGACATCTTAGTCCAACGACTCCAAGTTTCCTAGTAATGCATATTACAAGAAGCAAAGAATGCTCAATGAGTTCAAATTGTAAATTCTCTTGTTAGAGATCTCACTTTATGAGCATGACAAGTACAACAGAAAATGTTCTCTATATTTTAGATGGCTTTGGTTTCTGCACTCTCCCTATTTCCTAGGACCTTTCTTGTTAAAATGACTTAACCACATCATAACAAGCTGACCACTTAATTATGACACTATGTGATGCTAAAATTGTAATCTACAAGTAGGAGTTGTGTAAGAACCTCGACTTAATCGATTCTGACAAGAAGAAATCGGTACTCCAGTACTCACTAAGACTTCGCTTGAAAGGTGAATACCATCACTGTTGCATCATAACTGAACTGGAAAATTTCTGTCCTGACATACACCAATGTCTTTCCCCACTTTTTCTCCCGATGAATTATTTACAGCTCCGCAAAGTTTGATAACACAAAGCACTAGTAAGTGTAATAAATAATAACATATCCCTGTGAAAGTCATGTTGCATTATTCCAATTTCACCAAGCAATGAAATTCTTCCCCTTTCCATGAGCTCATCCACAAATCCCATTTTCTAAACAACAGAATCCAATAAAAGAAAAAAAGATAGAATTGGCTTGCATCCGAAGGTCACTCATCAAAACTCACAATTGTTCTGAAACCAGAAGTAAGATTGATTCCCAACTCCAACTACAAGGCCGCCGAGGAGCTGTGCGGCTTTATTTTTAGATGAGGCCTCAGGGACTTGTAAACTTGAAAATTGGCGGTGCTAATTTGAAAGGTGATAGATAGCCAAACATGTTGCTTTATGATTATTAGCAGACTTAAATTGCAGATTGTCATCAAGCAAGCATGTAGAGAAGACAGAAACTTATGTGAGAATATTAAGAAGCAGATATAGCCATAATTAGTCATCAACCAGTCAAACCAGCCCAGTTTTTAAAGGCAACCAATGCTTCCATTTTCCTAAAGTTTCTCTTCCTCAACTTTGACACTTTCAGCTTCTTATGTGTCTCCATGAATGCTTGTTTGCACCTCCACTTATCAACAAATATTTTCATATCTTGAGATTTCTCGACAACTTGCATGACAGCATCAAAGAACCCTCCCTTAACCAAAGCATAGAGGAAAGCATCAACCAAGCTAGTACCCAATTCGAATCTCTTCTCTCCTTCAATTGAAACCTTCCTCTTTACCTCGTTCCACAGCATCAACACGCTGAAGTATTTCGCTGCAGCCACATATCCATTAATGAGGGAAAGATATGTCTGCTCATTCGGTTCAAACTGCAGGAAAATCATCCTCCTGAAAGTCCTTCTTGCATCTTCCAACCGCCCAGCCTTACAGAAGGCATGAATAATCGAATTCCAATCATGGGTACCCACCTCAGCTCGGGGGTCCTCAACAACCTCGTCCAAGAATGCTGCCATGAGCTCAGGTCGATGGTTTTCTGTTAAACCCGTCATTATCGTCAGATAACTGCCTTTCAAGTCACGTATTCTTGATTCTCTCATGTCCCTAAACAAAGAAAATGCTGACTGAAAATCTTGGCATGACATGGATGCTTCTATAAGAGCTTCATAGCTGCCAACATCCAACTGAAGCCCCAAACTAGTAATTTCCGTAACCAATTGAGAAGCTTCGGCTGTTCTTTGTTCTTTGCCGTAAGCTTTCAAGATGGACACATAGACCCCAATACCAACAGAAGCCCCTTGAGCATTCATTTCATCAAGCATGTTATGTGCCTTGTCCAATAATCCAAGACTTACACAAGCATCGATAATAGCGTACCCTATTGATCTTTCTACCGAAATGGATGAAGATTCTAACTTTTGGGCCTCAATAATCAAATTCGCTAAATCCTTGATGCTCCCATTTTGGAGAAATACTTTGACCACCTCATTATATGTTTCTTCACTGAACCTCAAATCTTGTGCTTCTCCTTCTTTCAAAGCACACAGAATTGTAACCGAAACAGATTCCAAATTACCACATTTCAGATACCCACTAATCAGATTCTGAAAAAAAACCCTTTTATCAGAAAAACCAAACCTACTGATTAATCCTTTTAACTCGAGTATCTTCTCCTCAAGCCCCTTAGTGGCATACAAATAAGCAAGTAACCCAAAACTAAATTCATCAGGCCTAGTGCCCAAAACAGACATTGTGTCAATAACCTTTTCAGCATCACTAACTGATTCAAGCTCATGACAACAACACTCCAATGCAGCATTGCACAAAACCAAATCAGGCTTCATAAAATCCAACTTCTCATCCACGGCTATCCTACAACACTCGTTAAAAACGCCCAAAAAACCAATAAATCTACTATTTTTTCGACAAATGTCAACTAAAACATTACCCCACATTCCAAAAGGCATGAAAAACCTGTTCTTGAGCATGCACTTGACTAATGCAAAAGCAGGAGCACCAGCGTTGGCAATCCTCATAGAATCCAAAAGGGCCTTCACAGTCTCATACTCCAACAAATTTGGACTCTTCTCAAGCACAAAAACTACTGACGCATATGCTCTCTTGAGATTATGAGTATCAGAGAATGAGCACAAATGAGTGATTAAAGAATTGGTGAGGGGCTTACTGGGGAAAGAAGAACAATTGGTAAGAGTCTTGAATGACTTCCATGCCTCATCTGTGTTGTGGTTAAACAGGGATTCTTGGAGAGTGGTTTCATAATTGGACTTCTGGGATTGGGTAAGGGATTTTGGGGCCGGATTTTCTTGGGTTTTTTGTAAGGAATCTTGGGATTTTGTGGTTCTTTTTAGAGCAAAAATTGATGGTTGGAGGAATGAATAAAGGCTTGGGATCTCTGGTTCTGAAGAAAAGGGTCTTTTTGGAAACAAGAAGGAACTTCTTCTCCACATTCTCTTCTTCCTCCTCTCCGTCTCTCGGAAGACGCGTATGCAGATGAACTGATGAAGAGGTGCTTTTTCTCTGTTATTTTATAATTCTTGCAAGTGGGCCTCCTTCAAGTTTGGGCTGATACGTTGGGGATCGTCATTCGAGATTTTTAAGATTAGCTGATTTTTCAGTACTATAATTTGAAAAAGAAGAAATTACACCAACCACCCCTACTTTTCAACTTCTCATTTTAACAATTAGGCACAAAGTTTTTTCTTTCAAAAATCAGGTATATTCAACCTACACCCTCCCACCCACCCGATTTCCACGCCACAAACCTAATTTATCTTCACCCCAAGCCACAGAAACTGAGCTTCACAGGTCCCAATCCCCCACACCCATCGACGATGGCGATCACACATTGCACAACAACGCTCATTGTTGTTGAGCTTCGTTGCATCTTGCAATATGCTGCAACAGGGGCTACTACCTACGATCTACTGAATAAGGGCTACTTCTTGTAATCTACGGTGCATGGCGCATCGTGCGTGGTGATTTTGCAAGTAAATGAGGTACATGGGCTATGTGCTAGTGCAAGTGGTAATGGTAATGGTGACGCTGAATGTATGGTTTTTGCGTGCATGTGTTGTTGGTTGGAGGTGGAAGTGGAGGTGGTGGTGGTGGTGTGAGCGGATTTGAGGATGAGGTCGTGGTGGTGGTGGTGGTGTGTTGTGGATCTATGGCGGTGACGACAACGTTTTAGGTGGAGGCGGAAGTGTGGGGGTGTGGTGATATGAGATAGAGGAGATGAAGTACAATTTGTGATCAATTGATTGGGTAATTGTGAGCAATTACTTCTAATAATTTGTGATTGAAAAACAAATTGTGATCAATTAATTTCATAAATTGTAATCAATCAATAGGTCGTGATCAATTAATTTAATAATTTATGATCCAAATTTTTTTTGATTTATGACTATGACGTTTTGTGATTATGACTAGTACGTTGTGATCATAAATTTTAAGTTATTGTGAATTTAACCTATTTACTTACCAATTTAATTAATAAAAACTATTTAATTACCTATTTGATTGATATCATCTGGTTTTTGAAAGAATTTCCCAATAGTTTGTCAAATTTGAAAACGTAAATTAAAGGTTAATAGTTATATATTTTTTCTCACAATAAAAATATCAATTATATGGAAATATTTTCTACTTAATTTTCAATTTAGAAATATTATAGGAGAGAAAAGGATATGAGATGAATTACCTCGAAAATAAAATTTTACTCCCCATAAAGAAAATATTTTCCTTGATTTGAGGGGAACATGGTCACGATACCAAAAGTAGAAAAATATTTTCCATAGAAAAATAGCAATCAAAAAACAAAATAGTAGGAATTTGAGTCGAAAAAACACATTTTCCATGAAAAATATTGACAATCAAATGTACCATAAATGTACATCACCACTTTTTTCTTTTTTTTGGACTTCTTATCAATCTGTAAAAAATTATATAAATGATAATGTACAATAAGCATTTCTCTAAAAAAGTAAAAATATTAATTACATTTTGCACCTCTCCATATGTTATCTTTTTATTTTTTATTAATTTTTTATAATATAATAAGCAAAGACGAACTCAATATCACTTTATAGGAAATTGAAAATATTACTCTGGGAGGAAAGATGAATTTAGGAGAAAAGTTACTTTATTGTACATTTATCTTCCAATATAATTCATGTAGTGAGTACATTTTGTACTTAACTTGTACTCCTCGTCGTTAGACTTTCGTCATAAATTAACATAGTTATCTATATATTAAATATCATATCAAGTGAATCATTTGTTGGATGATTAGCATACTTTTCATTTTTCAATATGTATTTAATTTACAAACTGTAATAAATACTACAAAATCATTGTCATGCATTATTAATTCTTAATTAATCATCCACATTCATTTAATTAATATTAATTAGAATTTGACATTCATATTCACATATGTATCATTGTTATTAATTAACATCCACGTTCATTTAATTAATATTAGAATTTCACATTCAAGAATGTAGTTCATTATTTACGTCCATGTATGTTAATTAGCATCCAGTTTCACAGAATTGGAAATTAAGTTATATTAATTTGGTATAAATGATTTAACATTCATTTTCACATATATATTCCTTGGTATTGACTTTAAATTAATTAACATTCACGTTAATTCATGTATCGTATTTGCGATTCATCTTCATTTATGCCTTTATTTGTAATTCTAATACTCACATTCAAATACGTATTTCACTATTTATGTGCAAGTATAATAGTTAATATTTATTTTTAAGGACTTGTATTTCTCTCATATTTAGATCAAAAGAGTAAATATGAGTCAAATATTATTTTCACAACACTTATAAAATATTTCAGAATAACGTGCAACGTACGTTGAAACTATTGCCTTATAATGACAGAATAACTTTTGCCTTAAATAAAATATATATAAAGAATAAAAATAAAATAAAAAAAGAGAAAATATTGTATCAATGCTTGCACGTAAAGTCAACAATAAGTCCAAATCATTGAATGGATTAAAGCCTCTTTGAAAAGCATTATCCAAAAATTCTTTTTTCTACATACTCATTTTTCAACCACGCATTCACACAATAAAATATCGGGACCGTTCCTCCTACCCATTAATTTGACAAGTATTTTTGACAAATAATCGTGACCTTTAATTTAATTCAATCCAACGCTCAAAATTTATCAATTAAAATACTTTAGAATTCTTAAACTTACTTCCAAACACCCCTAATTACCTTATATTAATCCCTAAAATCTATCAACATTGTGATTTTCTATCATCTTATTCAATTCTCAATCACAACCCAAAATTCATCATCTCTGTGGCGAAATTGAATCTTCAAACAATCATTGCCTGTAAATAATTCCTTTGACAATGTGTAGATTTTAGGAGAAGTCCTATAGTCATGTCAAATTATTTATTTAGGAGAAAACATAATAAGAACTGAATTGATTTTTCCAGGTATGATTTTGTACGCATACAACAGTTCTTCAACAGAAATCTCACACGGGCTTTCNCAAACACCCCTAATTACCTTATATAATCCCTAAAATCTCTCAACATTGTGATTTTCTATCATCTTATTCAATTCTCAATCACAACCCAAAATTCATCATCTCTGTGGCGAAATTGAATCTTCAAACAATCATTGCCTGTAAATAATTCCTTTGACAATGTGTAGATTTTAGGAGAAGTCCTATAGTCATGTCAAATTATTTATTTAGGAGAAAACATAATAAGAACTGAATTGATTTTTCCAGGTATGATTTTGTACGCATACA
>CAIGRH010272675.1:1201-16521 GCA_903798295.1 Fraxinus nigra
CTTGTCATGATTTTGAAAAACAACTATAGTGTCCAAATTCTTAGTTTGTTTTCCTACACCAGTGATGTATGGGGATTGCAGTGCTCTGGTAGGCCGTGGACCCCTCTTAACAGGCAATCCAGACGATGGTGCAGAAGAGGGCGATCCCTGCATAAGACACAACATCGTTAGCGTGCTCTTGAATTACATTATGTGCATGCATATATATGACATGTGACTTGTAAAGTGTGACATGTGACCTGTGCACCTACATATGTGACCCTGTGACCTGTAACGTGCAAACAGATTTGTGACTTGTGACTTGTTGAGGAAGGGAGGGTTTGGAGAAATAGACAGAGATGGAAGAAAAGTGAAGAATAAAATGAAAAAGAACTGTGCATACCGCATCCTGATCATTTTTTGCCTTTGTCATCACGACATCTTTAGCATCACCTTCAGTTTGTTTCACCACACCAGCTATAACATCATCAACATGCTTTTGTACTTTTTTAGATTTGAATATGTCAGTGAGATTCACAGCGCTCGAAGTGATTGGAGTTGATGAGATCTCCAAATCAAATGATGGGGTCGGAGGAAAGTACGGGTATTCAATTACATCGACATGATCCGACTTACCCTTGCCTTTCTTGTCTATTGGTTGTTCACTGCTTGTGGCCTGAATGGAAGACAAAATTTAACTGTCAAAACTAAAATAAAGACCATGAAATATTTGACGGTTACAATTCTAATTACTTTCTCTGGTTGCTCTGCAACTCCAGCACTTTGCCAATCATTCTTGTTATTCAATTTTTCTAATATTGCATCCATCGTACTTGATATCAAATTAGTCACAGAATCGAACAGAAAAGTCATGTTAGACCTTATGTCCACCATGTCATATTTAATCTCACATTGTATGCGGATAATCTGATTGATTTTATTATTCCTATCCACCTGCAATGATATGAACGGTGACTTGACATCATTGAGCTGCACCGTTAGTTCTGTATTCTTCAACTAGATTTCAATTATTTTCCCACTCAAATCCTTCAATTGGTCAAGCACATGTGATTGGACATTACACAAACACTTAATGAACTTACGGTTGTGACATATGATTCTTAACATATGATAAATGCTTTGTGACTTGTAAAAAGTAAATATAAATCAACTTTCATCTGATTGTGGTCCACCATATGTATATGTTGCCATCGGCTCCTTTAGGGGTATGGAGGTCATTTCTCTGTGGCTCCATATGATAATTTTCATGTGTTGCTTGCGGTTCACCTGGTGTATAAATGTCACTTGAATGTGGTTTTGTCGGATAATTTTCATGCGTTGCCTGCAGTTTATTTGGGGGGTGAAATAAGATGAGGTCCTCTGTCTTTTTGGTTGTGTACCAACAAAATCATCATCGTTGTTGTCAACATCACTATAATGACATTTTCTTCCATTTGTAATCATTAGCAACCGAGTTCCACTCGTGTCGGCGTGGCCAGCATCCTTGAAGTGTCTGTCTCCAGGTATATGTGGTTGCACTGGTTTGGTGTATGGAACACTAGTAATATATGGAGACTTCATCTCCAAGTCCAATGGGACAACATCATATATTTCAAGCTATAACAATAATACAAAAGAAACACTTGTTAGTTATGTAATCATACATAGAGTATCATTGTTTGTGTCTTGAATTTATTCAAACTGGTTAATGTAGTGAGACAATGACTGTGGTCTGATTGGAGGAATTGTGACCTATGCACACAAATATATGACCTTGTAACCCGTATATACAAAACATATTTAAATACTTACATCAGGATAGGAGAATTTATCTTCATCCAATTTCACTGCAGACGGTTGTTTATTCGACATCCAATTTACAATGTGTGGGAAACCGTTCCTTATTCTATTGATCACGGGTCTATTGAGTCTAGGAATGGACTTGTATATATAAACTTGAAATACAACAAAAAACCATTCAGTCTATAATGTGGATTCCTGTAACCTAAACCCACGTTCAGAAAGACATTTCTAACATCTTCATTTGTAACCAACTTCAAGTCTCCAAAGTATTTTCCTTTGATCCTAGATGGAACATTGTTAATCTCTTTCCTAACATCATCACCATTGTATCTAAGACCTATCACTAAACAAAACTCACACAAGAAAATCTCATAAATCTATTCGCAACCTTGAACCACATCTCATTGGGATTCAGCAGGTTCACTTCCCTGATAAAAAAGTAATGTATGAGTTGGGGCTGCAGTACAATTTCATTACATTCTATGAAGAAAAAGACATGTTTTCGTCAGGATAGCCATTTGTTCCTCATCAAATTTCGATGTGAAATTTGTCAGAACATTTTTGGCAACATTGGTGGTAATTTTCCCCAGAAACCATAGATCTTCGGGTATAATGTACTTCTAGTCCTGCAACACATTAGATAAATTATGAACACTCTATGAAACCATTATAAAGACATTTCACACTCACACCAAAATTTAGAATATTGGTCGGAATCAACCATTCACAGATTCTATTCAATACATGTTATTCACAATCTCCAACCAGAACGCATAGAAATGAAAAGCCCAACCATATGATACAAACACATCATTCCGCAATCAAAACTTTTGGTCACAAATGGAACAAATAGATGTGACCCGAATGATACTGTTATATTCAAATAGAAGAATTAGGTCACAAGTTGAAAACGACAGGTCACAAATGAACATCCAATAATAACAAGGTACCACAAATTAACTTACATTTTCGATTTCGATTTCGATTTTCTGGGCATTTCTTCACGAAATCCCTTTTTCACTTTTGATCGCGATTCAGCCGGCGTTTTAAGGATTTCTTTACGAACTTCCTTTGACACAAGAAACCTTCTTCCCTTTCCTTATACAGTTCCGTGTGCGTCTTTGGCTCCGGATTGTGCATTCCGATCACAACTTCTTGTTAACGCCATTTCCTCTATTTTCCGGTCACAAGCCTCGGCCACCACCTTCTCCTTGCACCTCCTTTTTCTTGCACCCCCTTTTCCTTAGCACCACCATTACCTTTTCCTTGAATAATGTAGGTATTTAGTCAAGAATCAATTTGGGTTTTTTGGATTGAGGGACGGAGGGTTTGATTATAAGCGGTTTTGTTTTTTTATTTTTTGAATTAATGCGAGGTTTGGAGATTAAGCGGTTATTAGAAATATTCTTTACTTATTTAAACCACACTCTCTCTCAATTTTTAACGTAAATGGCGATGGTGGTTGGTATAATTAAAAATTGATTTAAATAATTCAAAGAAACCTGATTTATGTATTATTAAAATTGATTTTGGATTTATGAAAATGGTATCTTAAAAACTTGTGAGGGTGTAATTTCCTCATTAATTGTTAGGAAAATATTGACCCACGATAGACAAGTATGGACTGGATTTGCCTGTTGAACTTAGCCACGGAAATTTTGAAGTGTTGGGTTAGAAACATATCAAAGAACTTGAAAGATTCTCAGTATAAAAAGCAAGAATTATCTAAACCGTAAGCACTAAATAAATCAAATTTTCTCAAACACAATGTGAAGTCTTTGAATGTTTCTTATTTTTGATCCCATTTTTTTGGCGTTACAAGTTACATGAAATAATATTATCCAAACAAGACATTAAAAATAAGAAACATTCAAGTTTAATTGATGAATGCGAGTGAGATCTCATAGTCCGCTGTAAACTAGGACGAGCGTAAACCCATCCTAATGCCACACGTGTAATCTGTCAGTTACTTAAAAGATGAACACACTCCAAGTTTTTTAATACACAACCAAGTTTTATATATGCCACCCCATTTAACTCCTACCAAATAAATATACAACTTGTAATACACAATTTACAAGAACTGACACGGCTTTCATCAAATAGTACTTTTGTCAGTATACTACCCAACAAATAACCATTGACTTTTACAATATACGCCAGTTTGAAAACACACCACCTTAAATAGTGTTAATGTGCGTTTTTATTTATATTTGATTTCATTCATTCATTAGCAAGAAACAAAGGAGAAGAAAGAAAGATGAATTTTTTCTCATATTTCAACAGGATTTTCCATGGCCACCCTTCTGCCTCCAAGCTTTTTGTCATTAGTTCTCTCAGGTTTTCAGTTTGATTCCAGCTTTTAGCATTTCACTCTTTTATATGTATTTGCTTAGATGTATTGATTCATAACCTGTGGTTTATTTATAAGGAGTGTTTCCCGAAGGATCATTTTTTGTTAATTTTCTATATATAGCTTCAGTTTCGAAATTGATCATCTTTATGTCCTGGGATTTCTGGTTCATTTGACTCCCTTGTTTTAGAAGTTTTTCTATGTAACTCTTTCTTTTACTTTTGTTTTTATTTTTTATTACAAATCCTTTGTGGGTTTTCCAGTTTGGTTCTAAATATACGTGGATATGATATGCTCTAGTTTATGGATTCAAAATGATAGGGTGGTTTATTCGGGATTAAAGGTTTCGTGTCTATTTGATTGTATGAAAATATTGTTTGTTAACTGAGTTTAACTGAGTTGAAACGTGAGACTGTGAAAAACATATTATGTTGACAAAATAGTAATGAAAGTTTCCGAAAAGAAAGAACAAGAAATCTTCCTTATTATTATTCATAATTGGCTGCAGAAAGTACAGAATAAATAGCCTAAGAGTTGCAAGAAAAAAAAAAAAAGAATTCTAATCGGACTAAACATCTAAATTCTATCACTAAATCTGTTGAACAGATTATCATGATCTATTCTAACAGATAATATTGACCTGTTATAATAGATTATATCAATATGTTATAATTGATTTTTATTTAAATAAATCCTACCTAACAAACTCCTAATATCTCTACACTCCCCTTCAAGTTGGAGCATAGATATCAATCATGTCTAACCGTATGAGGACCTTCTTCTCTTTTGCCCACTCTCCTTTCACACGGTTCTCAAAGTAGAGGAGGAAGGGTGGGCAGCAGGCTGGGAGCTGTATGAGCAGTAACATCCATGTACGGCTCCTTGAGAAGGTAAGTGGACCGCCAACAGAGAAGGGAGAACGAATGGCTTAGGAATTGACCGGTTCCGAGCAGAAGATGGCAATCAAGTACGGATTTCGGAAGGGATGCTTATTGGAAGAGTTCAAGACTACGCTCATTGCTCTTTTTCCAAAGTCCCTTGGAGCATTCTTACTCGCAAGTTGCAAAACTTCAGGCCTCTCTATCCTCTCATTTTGTTCTAAGATTCTTTTTCTTTGTAGGTCATTTGTGGCACATGGGAAGGGCTCATGTAGCTGCGGCAGGATTTGAAAGAGGAATTGATTGTGATTTTGAACTGGTCTCTGGAGTCCCTTTGTTAGGATGTCGGCTATTTGTTGTGTAGTTGGGACAAATGGAAAACATATGATTCCTGTCTCGAGTTTCTCCTTTATGAAGTGCCTTTCTATTTCCACACGTTTCGTCTTGTCATGTTGCACTAGATTGTGTGCAATGCTGATTGTAGCCTTGTCGTCGCAATAAAGNGATTCTTTTTCTTTGTAGGTCATTTGTGGCACATGGGAAGGGCTCATGTAGCTGCGGCAGGATTTGAAAGAGGAATTGATTGTGATTTTGAACTGGTCTCTGGAGTCCCTTTGTTAGGATGTCGGCTATTTGTTGTGTAGTTGGGACAAATGGAAAACATATGATTCCTGTCTCGAGTTTCTCCTTTATGAAGTGCCTTTCTATTTCCACACGTTTCGTCTTGTCATGTTGCACTAGATTGTGTGCAATGCTGATTGTAGCCTTGTCGTCGCAATAAAGTTTCATAGGTTGTTCAATAGGCTTTTCAACTCCTCCAGCACATGTTTCAACCATAGCATCTAGCAAATTCCATGTGACATTGCTCTAAGCTTCTGCACTACTTCTTGCCACTACACTCTAATTCTTGCTCCTCCAAGCAAAAAGATTACCCCAAACAAACATGCAATATTCAAAGGTAGTCCGTCTATCAATTATTGATCCTGCCCAATTATCATCTGTATAAACTTCAATTCCACGCTTCTCACTCTTCTTAAAGAATAATCCTTTACCTGGAGTACTCTTTAGGTATCTTAAGATCTTGTGGACAGCTCCAAGATGCTCTTCATATGGCTAATGCATAAATTGACTTACTACACTTACTGCGAAGGCTATGTCTGGCCGGGTATGAGACATGTAAATTAGCTTGCCAACTAGTTCCTGATATCTCATTTTATCAACTGGAACCTTCCTTTCACTATCTCCAAATTTCAAATTCGGCTCCATTGGTTTCTCAGAAGATCAAGTACATATATCCTTTGTGAAACTACAATTACTTATTTGGATTGAGAAACCTCCATACCAAGAAAGTATTTTAGTGACCCAAATTTTGATCTCAAATTCCGAGGCTAAACACTTTTTAAGCCTATCTATTTCTGCCATATCATCTCCAATGAGGATGATATCATCTACATACACAATTAAGACAGCTACTCTTCTTTCTGAGAACTTCATAAACAATGTGTGATCGTCTGTCTTCGAGTTTATCCTTGATTTTTAACAGATTGAGTGAATTTCTGGAACCACACTCCAGGTCATTGTTTAAGACCATACAAGGATTTTCCTAGCTTACATACCTTTGAGCCAAAACTCTTATTGAATCCTGGTGGAGATTCCATAAAGACTTCTCTTCCAAATCACTATTTAGAAACACATTTTTTACGTCCAGTTGTTGTAGTTGCCATTCTAAGTTCATGGCAATTGAGAGAAGCACTTACTGGTGCAAAAGTCTCTGAGTAATCTATGCCATAGATTTGAGTGAACTATTTTGCTATCAGTCTTGCTTTATATCGGTCTAAAGTACCATCCACATTGTATTTAGTTATAAACTCCCACTTACAGCCTACTGTTTTCTTCCCTATTGGCAGATCAACCACATCCCATCCCAGATCTTATTCATGTCAAGTGCCTTCATCTCCTCAAGAATTGCTTCCCTCCATTCTGGAACAATTAAAGCATCCTGCACATTTCTAGGAATTTCTATACTGGATAATTGTGATGTGAAAGCATGGAAAGAAGGGGATAATTGGTTATACGACACAAATTTAGATATGGGATGATTAGTACATGATCGAACTCCTAGCAATAGGAATTTCTAAAGACTCAGCAGACTTTGGAACAGAAGGAATAGGAAGAATTTTACCTGAGGACTTTGAACTTGAAATTTCCCTCGATTTGGACTCATGACATGCTGTAAAATGGCATCTTCCTTCCTTTGAGGAATTTTCTTTCTCGAGTAGACACGAAGCCCAATTTCATTTTCACTTGGTTTCGCAAACATTTATGTTTCTAGATGATCCCGTAATGGCATAAAAGAGGAATTTCTATTGTTTTCGTTATCTAATATATTTATCAGCAGCTTGAACTGGCGTGGACTCAGTTTTTGTACTAGTTTGAATTAGTGCAGGTTCTGTTTCTATACTAGTCGGGCTGGTGCTAGTACTTCCTCGAGTAGAAATGGAATATAGAGTAGTGTGCTTAATTCGAAAAATATTCCCGAAGTCTTCATTTTCACTCTCATTCTCCCCTTGAAGATTTTCATCTTCAAAAAAAGTTTTCGTTTAAAAAAATGTCACATTTATTGTAACAAAATATTTTCGTGTAGTTGGATCAAAGCACTTATATCCCTTTTGAGTTGGTGATTAGCCAATAAAGACATTTTTTAGCCCTTGGGTCAAGTTTACTACGATTGTGGCTGTGAACATGGACAAAGACAATCCAAATTTTTTTAATGGAATATTGCATATTAGTCGTGATGTGGGAAAGCTTTTATTGAAAACATTTCATGGAGTTTTCGGGTCTCCATGATTTGAGGTTGGGATCACTCTCTGCTGGTTTCTTCACCTCGCCAGTCAAGTGACCAAGTTTTTCTTGTCCGCTATCACCAGTTTTACTGTTTGCTCCCACTCTAGGTAATTTTTACCATTTAATCTGTGAGCTGTTAATTTCAGGGAATTATTGGCTGTTGAATTTGAAACATCTGCTTCGATATTTGAGGATGAGATAGGGGTACTTTCAGCGGCTTCCCCTGAGGGCGCTGATCTTCTAATTCCTCCAGTCATTGCTGTTTTAACCATTGAGAAATCTGGTCAGAACCAAAGCTCTGATACCATGAAAGTTTCTGAAAAGAAAAGAACAAGAAATCTTCCTTATTATTATTCATAACTGGCTGCAGAAAGTACAGAATAAATACCCTAAGAGTTACCAGAAAAAAAGAATTCTAATCGGACCACACATCTAAATTCTATCACTAAATCTGTTGAACAGATTATGATGATCTATTCTGACAGATAATATTGATCTGTTATAATAGATTATATCAATCTGTTATAATTTATTTTAATTTAAATAAATTCTATCTAAGAAACTCCTAATTTCTCTACAAGTAACTTCAAGCCTGTTAATTAATTAATTTCCTTTCCCATTTTTCTTACTCTAGATTCAAGACTATTTCATGAGTATTGTCATAAGTTTATGCGGTCCTTTGCCAATATTGAAATCAGATTCATCCAATTTGCGCGGTTAGTTGAATGTATTCACGGTGAGAGTGTGCTGTTAGTCAGCATTTTGACAAATTGTTCATAAATTGATGGTGGAATGCCTTAATATTGTGATCTTTGTTAGTTTCCTTTTGATATTATGCTATCATGACAAGAAAAAAGGGGTTTAATTTTTTTTTTTTTTGCTGTTTTAAATAAGTTGAAGGTGCCAAACAGTTAAATCTTACACCAGGAAAATGAGATCACAGTTGCTCCAAGGAATAATCCGTTATTTATCTAACTATAGTGGTTAGGAATTGGCCGCCCCCTAAGATGACAATAACATGAGAAGTTCATTAGTTTCATTAATATCTTGCATTTTACATCCATTGAAATTGAATTCTTCTGGGTGTTACAGTAGTGGAGTGCTCATTGCTTATGCGGACTCACCTTCAGAAGGTGGAAAATCAATTGTCGAACTCAATCAAAAGGTACCGCAGAAGAAAAGGGTGGTGGTACTAGGAACAGGATGGGCTGGTACTAGCTTTCTGAAGGATCTGGATATTTCGTCCTATGATGTTCAGGTGGTTTCACCTAGGAATTACTTTGCTTTCACCCCTTTGTTACCGAGTGTTACATGTGGAACAGTTGAGGCACGAAGTATTGTAGAGCCTGTTCGAAACATAATAAAGAAGGTAGTATTAATTTTGGAGTATGAGTTGTCTATGCATTTTTTTCATTTAGCATAACTGTGTATGGAGTGATATGTTATCTAGTTGCATTTTTCATTGGTACACATGTGAAGCAATTCCATTAGCTCTCTCTTTGCTTAAAGAATAAATTCACCGTTTCTTCAACTTCATGATTTTTCTCGAAAAGTTTTGTTCAGTAATATAACTTTATTCATGCTTCTCTTTTTTACTGATAAATATGACAGAGAAATGGGATAATTAATTTCTGGGAAGCAGAATGCCTCAAGATTGATCAAGAAAACGGAAAGGTTTTCTGTCGGTCCACTATTGATGAAAATTTAGCAGGAAATAATGAATTCTCTCTGCAATATGATTATTTAGTTATAGCAATTGGAGCACAAGTAAACACATTTAACACTTCTGGCGTTTTGGAGCATTGCCATTTTTTGAAGGTAAGTCCTAAATTTCTGAATGAATGTTTAGTATTTTAATGAAGGAACTGATTCAATGGTAAATTAGTAATGATTAAGCTATTTGATGAGCTGAAATTTTTTTCTGATAAATTTCACTTGCATGTGCTGAATTTTTCTCTACAAACAAGCAATCATATTCAATGCAGGAAGTAGAGGATGCTCAAAGGATCCGTAGGACTGTAATAGATTGTTTTGAAAAAGCTGTCCTTCCAGGGCTGACTGAAGAAGAGAGGAAAACTAACCTCCACTTCATAGTAGTCGGAGGGGGTCCAACTGGCATAGAATTTGCAGCGGAACTTCACGACTTTGTTCATGAAGATTTAGTCAAAATATATCCCTCAGTTAAAGATTTAGTAAAGATAACAGTGATCCAATCTGGAGATCATATCTTGAACTCGTAAGCGTCCATGATTTATATTGTGAAGCTTTTGATGTACTCTAGAGTAGCAACATGACTTTTAAACAGTTACACTTTGGTAATTTTCCAAATTATATAGTAGTAAAGTCCATCAAAATCTATAAGATGCTGAAATTTATGTATTCCATTATGTATCGCAGTCCTGCATAATTAAAGGTAAAAAGGGGGAAAAAGAGAGGAGAAACTAAGATATATATGAAAAAATTCTGTATGGATGTTTCAGTTAATTAAGCCACTTTTTGATGGCCATTATTGAGGAAAAATGATGTTTTGAATATTGATTTCTTAGATAATGTGTGGTTAAAAAGTAGGGAAAAGTTGTTGATTTATGTGCAAAATATTTTATTATGTGAATATGTGATTGAAAATGAGTAAGAGAATTAAATAATTTTATTCTAAAGGGAGACAAACAGGGGCCGAAAAGAGAGATGATAAAGGAAAACCAAGAGATAAATCATTTTCTTTACACTGACGGATGTTACAGTTAGCATTTGCATATTAATGAACATACTTTATCTAGCTTCTAGTCTCAAATTTCTATATGGCATCACAACTCGGAACTTTGACTGTTCATACCTCTGTAGGTTCGATGAAAGGATCAGCTCATTTGCTGAACGGAAATTTCAAAGGGATGGTATTCAAGTTTTGACAGGACACCGCGTAGTGAGTGTTTCTGATAGATTGATTAACATGAGGAATAAAGCTACTGGAAATGATGATTCAATACCGCATGGGATGGTGGTATGGTCAACCGGTGTTGGGACTCGTCCAGTTGTCAAGGATTTTATGGAACAAGTTGGACAGGTAAGTTTTATGTGTTCATGTTACATATTTTGCGACCAATTTACTTCATTTGTTGTTGCTAGTATTTCGCGTAACTACTATGTTTCTGATCTAATAACCGTTAATGTATTTGTGTTATTCTTTATGCAGGGTAATAGGCGTGTTCTAGCAACTGATGAATGGTTGCGGGTGAAGGGATGTGATAATGTGTATGCCCTTGGTGATTGTGCCACTGTCGATCAAAAAAAAATCATGGTAATTCAGATAGTTGTAACACCAGATGGGATATTTATTCTTTTGGGATACAGTATTAATATATTTCTATCAATCACAATAGTCCTTTTCTGGAGTTTGAAAGTTCAATTTATGAAATCTGCTTCTCATCGATGTTACCGAAGCAACAGTGACAAGGCAGCCTCAAATATCTTTACTGTTTTCTCGAGTTTTTTCCTAGACAAAATCTAGTAGAATATGTATGGGATTATTTTATACAAAATAAAAAAATATAAATGAAAAAAACGTAACATTAATCTCAAGTCTATGAATATATGTCATAACTCTGCGAAAATAATGCTGGTTATTTACAAGGAAAACTTTTGCATTGAAAGGATAGTTGTCAGTTGACTAAACCTGGAATTTCAGAAAGATGTCTTATTTAGGTTGTGTTTGACATCCATTTTGGAGAAGAATTTGATTTGAAATAGTGATTGTTGGAAGAATGTGTGGTTAAAAAGTAAGGAGAATTTTTGGGTTTACGTGTAATATTATTTTATTGATAGAATGTGCGGTTCGAATGAAGAAAGAGAAAAAAAATGAGAAAGAGAATGAGAAAAAAATGGATGTCGAAAAATAGCTTAATTTACTTTCATGAAGTTATTCAGAATAATTTTGAGATTTTATATGTTGTCTTGCAAATGAAGAAACGATTCTTTTACAACGCTGTACTATTTTTTTCAGGAAGATATCTCAGAAATATTTAAAGCTGCGGATAAAGATAATTCCGGTACCCTAACTATAGAAGAATTCCAAGATGTGATTGAAGATGTCATCATCAGATACCCTCAAGTGGAACTGTATTTGAAGAGCAAGCATCTATTTGACGTAGCTGACTTACTAAAAGATACAGATGGTAATGATAGACTGGAGGTAGATATTGAAGGGTTCAAATTAGCACTATCGCATGTTGATACACAGATGAAGAGTCTTCCGGCTACTGCACAAGTAAGTTTGCTTTGATTCCACTATTTCTATGTCCCATCTTGCCTCTACAAATGAATTAGTTTTGTTTAACCTCTTATTCCCTATCAGGTTGCAGCTCAACAAGGTGCATATCTATCGAGGTGCTTTAACATATGGGAGAAATGTAAAGACAATCCAGAAGGCCCTCGTAAATTCAGAAGTGGTGGCCGTCATGAATTTCGTCCTTTTCGGTACACCTTTCTCTCTGCCTACCATACTTCCATTTGTTATTTTTCGCCAAAATTTCTTAATAACTAAACTTCCAAATCAAATTAATCTAAGGAAGATATTTTAAAATTAATGCAATATGAGATACGGACTTTTTATAGGACTACAACGCCAGGAAATATGGTGTATAAGAAGTTCAAGGAAGATCTTCTTCTTATTCCAAGGTACAAATTGTTTAAGCAAAATAAGAGTTATTCACAATGAAAAATAACAACTGTTGGACCCAAATAACACCCAGAAGGGTTGAATATGTGTATAATGCGGAATTTAAAATTACCAATTATTATTAGCAACAAGTCATTATTAATAATCAATCTAGATGAATTCACATGCAATTACTATCCTACGTTGAATTACCATAGTTTGTATAATTGCATAAAAGCAAATAACGCGAGTATTTTTATGACGGAGAAAATTTCTTACGGTATAAAAACTCTGGGACCAAGCCAGTAAAATTCACTATAGACAAAGACTTATAGTACGATCCAGACTAGACAACCTCCTAGATTCACTGACCTACTTCCTGTAATTTCCAAGGCTCTTTTGGACTACGCATTCCTCACACCAGCTCTCGATTTTCAAGAATTTTCTATCCCCCGTGGATCACCAAAAACTCCTCGTTTTCGTACTTTTCCTAAACTCCTGGTCCCATTCCTGGATCCTCAGCACTGTTTGATAGATATTTAGGATGTAAGTTTTTTGATAATTTGGATTGATGTTTTCTCCAAGATGTGGTTGATTGATCTTAGAGATTAGACTCGTTATAAGATTTCCAAAGTATGTTCTCTAGGTAGAATAATATGATCAACCACATGTTTTACGAAGTGAGGCTCATGTATTTATAGTAGAGAGGTATTGGGGTAGTATATGATAGATGAAACTCTTGAAAATCGTAAAACTAGGGTTTTATGAAACACCGTCGCTTGAGCTCCAGACATACATAATTCTGGTGACTTTTTCTCCTTATTCCATACTCGAACCTAGAGACTCATAGTTCATCTATATAACACCCAATAGACTCCTTGACTTTTATCTATTTTATTAACATTAATTTTGTCTAAAGTCATGCTAATACAATGAAACCTAACAAACTCACTTTTTGACATTCTGTGACAAAATTAAGTATTACAAGTCAAAGTAAAATATAAACTACGACCCAAAACCCAACTGATTCAATCGATGTTTGCTTTCCTTTTCAAACCTATTTTCTGAAATCAACAACTAAAATAACAAGTATAAAATCGCGTGACAAATTTAAGCAAATATAGTAATTAAGTCATAGTGTCATCATGCTAGCTAGATTACCCCCGCCCTTTTAATTCCTCTCTTTTAATTACTCCCTGCCCTTTTTTGTCACAAATTACGAAGGAAAATATAACAAGAAATCTTTCTCCCTCCTTTTTTGTTTAAATATCTTCTCGAAATATCAACAATATACATGACAACTAAAAAATGCAATTGATAGCATGTACAAGTTTTATTAATGAACAGTAAACTTTTCCACATACTTAGTTCAAGTCTAAATGGAGTAGATTGTATAAGTAACTTATGTG
The DNA here is from genome assembly GCA_903798295.1 of Fraxinus nigra. Lineage (NCBI taxonomy): Eukaryota > Viridiplantae > Streptophyta > Magnoliopsida > Lamiales > Oleaceae > Fraxinus > Fraxinus nigra. The sequence continues at coordinate 15,119 of CAIGRH010272675.1, forward strand.
CGTAAGGTGTCGCTAATTCCTTGTGAGCAAGATTCCAAATTTTAAATTTGTGGACATGCTAAACATCATTGCATAATGAGTACTTTTCTCTATTAATGAAAGTCAAATCGAACACAACTAGGGCCAACAAAATAATGAAGCTCATCTTTTCATGTATAATTTTTTTCTCTTTTTGAATTTAAGAATATGTAATTTTTTTTTTTGTTTTTCACATCTTATGTATAGACTCTTCTCTATTAAGCGACTAAGATGACTCTTGTAATAAATTTTGGACTGATATCTCCAAGTCAGATGATCATAGGGTATCATGTTTTAAGAAACCCCTCGAGCTTAATTACTTAAGTCAAATTTGCTCCAAAGAAGAGTATAAGTTGACTTAATTTTTCTTTTCAGGCAATATACTATAGCTTAGGTTAACTAGTTAAATGTCAATTCATGTTCAAGGTTACCTCATCAACGGATGACCATCATCCTAAATTTCACACACCCAATCAAGATCCACTCATAAGATCTTAGTGTGTGCAGTGCATATGGTACATGAAAAAACTTATACTAAGTACTCTATATCAGACCTAAACAAAGCAATGAAAACTGTGCTACTGATCATTAATAGTACTCATACTTGGTCACAATAAACATGTTCATGTAAATCTTATAATATGCGATAGTTTCAAACGTTTCCATTTTTTCTTAAGTCAAACAAAATATTAAGAAAAAAATAAAATGCATGCAATAATGAATGAACACAACGAATAAGCACAATCATGCACCAAAATACCTACTCAATGAGGTACATAAAAGGTCTTACCTTCAAGAACACTGTGATTAGATTGATAATCTCTCAGATTACTCTTCTTAACCCAAACTTTCCTAGAAGTAGAAATAGTTATAGTCAATTGTGTCAGCATCTCAGTTAAGTGACTAACTAACTAGAAAGGAAGTCAACCCTGCTAGAGATATCTTGATTTTTGTGTTTTTTCAAAAAATCATGACACCTAGGCTTTGTGTCATAATTCACCACAACTTAAACATGTAGGAGGACCAAAACTATGTTGTTCCTGAAATTGGTTTCTAGGCTGGTTGGTTCTACGATTTCTAGTAGGCCTCTGTCCTAAGTTACCCTTGTTCTTGGGTTCAAGATTTGCTGCATACCTAGGCTAGTTGGTGGCAGGGACAAAAGTGATCTTGAAAGTACTAGCAATATTATTATCAATCTGCTTATATCCTAGACCTCCCATATTCCCCATATGCAGGGGCGGATCCATCACCTGGCCAGCCCCCGCGGCCGCCCGTGCTGGATCCGCCAGAGCAATTTTTTTTTTTTTACAATTGATAAAGTCTTCAGGTTATATTACTAGAATTCATTCCTTTTGGTTAAATATATAATTCGCAGCTCAGTTGGT
>CAIGRH010272685.1:0-25786 GCA_903798295.1 Fraxinus nigra
TTTCATTTTCCACCCATTTTCTAAACTATCAAACGGACCTTACATCTAATTTCCCAGCTTCCCTTGTTACTTCAAATATTCTAGCATTCTCAACTTGCTAGGTACTGGCAACCCTTTCTGTCAGCTAATTGTTTGATGCTGGAAACAAGTGAAGTACAAATCTGTCAAATCAATCATCTCTTTGATAAATTCATATCAACTTCAACATGTTTGGTCTTACCATTATTAACAGGATTCTGAGTAATGTTAATTGCAAACTTTATTATCATAGTAGAGCTTCAATGTATCCTCTTAAATAACTCGCAGTTTCTTTAACAAGATCTTTTACCACAGTAACTCAAACATTTCTTGAGCATTGCTTTGAAATCAGCTTCAACTCTTGATCTCGAAACCACATTTTGCTTCTTACGGTACAAGGGTGAATAGAGATCGTAAATCTTAAATAGGTTTCAAGAACATAAGTACCTATTGTGGATATCGTGAGATCACCGTTGCATTGTGCACCAAACGAAAGTGAACACCACAGGGAGGATAGAAAGATCAGTGATATTTCCTACATATCCATTGGATGAATTGTGATAAGAGTGGCTAATGAGCTTGGCTGCTTGGAGCAGGAAATGCAAAAGGAGCCAGATTTGCTGCTATAATCTCTGTTATAACAAAGATATTGGGAGTTTATTCTGTCTATTAGTAATGCAATTGGGAGCATTTTCTCTTCCAGCAAGCCTGATCTTGATGTAGTTAGTAAAACCACCTCACTGTCCTCCGTCTATCACTATTCTTTCCAACAGTGTTTGCCCAGTTCTTTCTGGTACTACATCACTTTTCTTCTGAACATTTAAGTAAAAAATTACTTATTTTGAATGTAATTATTACCTTGCTATTATATTTTTGCATGCGGGAGTGGCATTTGGATCGGGACTCGAGCAATTTGTGACATACACTAATGTGGCTTGCATTAAATTTTATCAACTAATTTCTAACTCATTAAGGTATATGTGCTGGCATGATATTTGGAGGAACTGCACCATAAACATGACTCTAGCCATAAATGACCAGGAGATGTGACTGGGAAAAAGAGGCAAACTTTCCTTTCCTTTGAGCAAAATAAAACTTTTATAGTAAATTCAACCGTTACAAATAGATAAGTTAACTTTATTTATTATACTATCTTTGCCGTGTTCATGGTGTGTAGCATACGTGTAACTTGTTCTTCCGAATTGTAAGGAAGTTGGCAGCAATTCGAGTTAAATGGGTTGCGAGATTTTGTTCATTATGCTTTATGTACTCTATGAGAGGAAACTCAAGAACAACTTCCAAGTGCATATGCATAATGATAATGATCAACAAGAACCAACTTCATTCTCATAGAAAATCTTAGTTTTACTACTGAGAATATTAAAAAAAAAAAAAAAATACAATCTTAAGAGGGGGATACACGACTGGACATCTAGTCAATGAATTGATGCAACTAAATACCACCATATTACTAGATCATAGAAAGATGTATACAATTAATCAGTAATCAAATATTTAAAGAGTAAATTGTTACTCCAGCTTTGATAACCTAATTTTCCCATAGTAACTAGTTATAAAATGTCATTTTTCTTGTAGTGGTGGTGCCCTTGACTATAACAAACACACCCCTCATTTTTCTGGTCGAATAGTCTGACACGTGTTGATGTCCAAAATGGATAGTATTCTTGCTTCAAGCAGTTAGCAAAATAGTCCAAATAGAAATTTTACATCAGAATTGAACCAGACAATTAACAAACTTTATCACATCTCTCTTCCTTAATCGTGCATGTACGATAATCATTAATCATGCCCACAATTATCAAGACTACAATCAAATGTAGCTCAACCTAACCTACTTGGCTAGCTACTGACCTAATTAGGTGTTTTTCAGTCGAGGTCATCGGTTTAGAGGTTCTTACTTTCGAAAGGGCCTCGACCATTCCATTGGTCAGGCTGGGATAGATTTCCTACTTCCAACTGAATGAGAGCCACACACTTCCCGTAGCTATGTACTTCAATCTTATGCACTTGTATAATCCAATGTACTAAAAAAGAAATTCAAGAATACAACAGATCGCTGTAAATATCACGACTGCAACATAAAAATGAACAGTGATTCAGAAACAAATTGCATTAATGTTGAATTTGCATAAAAAAGAAACCCCAAAAGGGAAATAATGTAATAGTTCAGGACTGATTTAACAGCTACAAAAAGCTAAGCCATGTCCATGAATTGGATAAACAAATGCCTAAAAACCAAGTCAAGCATCTACCCTTCTATCATCAATAAAAAGAAATACTACCAATTCCAAATAGAATCTAAAATACAGTTTTTCTGCCACCACAAAAGCAATTGAGAAATTTCTGAGAATGAAAAATACTTCATTCGCAGTTTTCACTACAGTAATGATCATTTCAGAAGAGACTTAGAAAATACCTGTATGAAGAATTGATGTAATGATCAGCAATATCTATTGACATTTGGATGGTAAGTCTTGGAGTTAACTGGCAGTACTGTCTTTCCAAAATCCGGATAAATTAATGCCAAAGTTCTCCACAGAAACCATTTCTAGGCATCTTGCCAGACACAGTTATGATTTCTGAAAAAGAATCAACCAACTGTTCCGCCAAACTACTTGGATCTTCCATTAGAGTCTTTATAAAAGTCTGGACTACTCGGCGTTCCTGCTTAGATGATCTCAAGCAGAACCATGTCAGAAACTTCTTTCTGAATTCCTCCTTAATATGGCCCCCACATTCCAGCCAACGAATAATTTTGACACAGTATTCGAAGTTTTCATCCAAGCTTCCCGACACATTCCCGGCTTGGGATGGCGATCCATTGGTAAGATTGCTAACGGAATCTTGCATCTCCACATTGGTGTTATGTGTCATCTTCGGGCAAGCTTCCACCCGGGAGTCAACAGCTGGTCCATTATTGGTTTTTGTATGGTTCCAGTTGTCTCTAGATGACTCAACTGGAGGGGTAAACTCTTCATTCAGATCAGGCACTGACGAAACATTCAAGTCAATCTTCCTTGGAATGGATTGTAACCTGTCTTCAATTACAGTTTCTGGATCAATAAAACTACGATCCCCGGAACATATTTTAACATCTGCACCATGAAGCCCCTTAAGAAAGCCTTGTTCTTGGGCCCATGCTAGCCTCAAGATCTTTCCAAGGTCTTGAACCTTGAATTCGGAGTTGGTTCCATTGTCTGTTAGAGTCTTGTGGTCTTGCTTGGCATCAGATCTTCTTCCGTCTTCTGAATTCTGCTTTTGCAGATTTGCAGCAAGAGAGTTCAAGTTCTTGTGAATTATCTCTATGCTCTTTGTAAAACATTTTGCCTCAGAATGTCCCAAGTCACCAGCCTCGGCGAAGGATACTATTCGGAAGGAATACTCCGTGCAGGGCTGCAGATTTGAAATCCAAATCCTCCTTTGAGATCTTGGAAAGACTTTAATAGGCTCTTTGGTGTAAGTCTCTTCTCTAGTCTTACAATACCACAGCTTGTACCCTTCAATACCATCATAAGGTGCAGTAGATATTTCTATCAATTTAACTAAAACTGAAGAAGATGCAATTTCCTCAAAGACAAACTTGCAAGCTGTGGGAAGGGAACTTTCTGCAAAGGTACAAACAAAGTTTATTCGTACGAACCTGAAATTTCATATTTTCAAGAGAAGAATAGCAAAATCTCAGAAAAGAAGTACTGATATTATTTAGGCTTGTGCTGCACTTTGAGGCCAGCAATCCATCAGCTTTCTCAATAGCAAGCGAACAGAGAGTCTGCACATCCCCGGCTACTGAGAGTCTGCTGACAATTCCCCTAGCCATTTTCGTAGAATCATTCAGAGGACCTACCTCTGTTTCCAATTTGTCCTTAGCTTCTTTGATAAATTGATGGAGTTCTTTAAATCTGGAAGTCCCTTCCAAGAGCCTGTAACTCAGGAATATCCTATAACAGAGGATATCTACACGACGAGCATCCTTAGCTATAGTTAACTGCTTCTTCCAGTATCTGCAAAATCAATATTCATTTCATATTGCCTCAAAACCTGATACAATGAAGTCAAAATTACTTCTAAGGTGCCCTCTTCCTTTCTATGTTATATCTCAGCTTAAATCTGAAATTAAGTCATTCTATGCAACAATACACCCGTCACTTGGAACATAGTGGCAAGGCCATCTGCCATGCTAAGAAGCATTGAGCAAAGACCACAGAGGCTTTTTATAGCAAGTATATAGCTGCTGCCAATTTGTGGTTCTTTTTGTGAATGAACATTATAGAATCTGTGGAAAGATTTCCACAGAAACTGCTCTGAGATAATAGAAGAAGGGGGAGGGAGGGTATACAGAACCAAACACACTCTTAAAACATCAAAATGAAAAATGCTAATATGCAATCACACTTGAACAGCATAGGAGGTATGAGGATTAAATTTCTTTGTACTGAAGAATATCAGGAACAGAAAAATGCATTTCAAGATATGCATGCACATCCAGACATTGACTGCAATGGCAGACCTCACCCCCAATCTAATGATGATGATCATGGCAACTCATCTCAAAAGGAGTTATTCGGTGTTTGCACTTAAAATGTAATTATATACAAGTGCAAGTCCCCCCAATATTGCACTTAAAAAGATACCTGGTCTTTATAGTTGCAATTAAAATGCTAATATTTGAGACCAAAAGACATGGTATGGCATGAGAAGAGAGAGTTTTCCTCCAATTTTACCAAGTTACCAACTTGTCGCTATCATCCTCCTCAAGTTCAAAAAATATAATTATACTCGACAATATTTTGATAAAGCCTATTTCAAGGATCTGACTAAAGAAGAGAGGTGGGGTTTATGTAATAGAAAAAACATGCCAAAAGTGAACAACTTGCCCCAATATCCCGGAAACCTTGCCACATGAAGCACAGCAATAGCTTCCATCCAGCTGCATCAACTGACCAAGATCAACAACTCCCACCTTCCAGCGTTGGAAGGCACACTCAATATGACAAGATAAGCCACAAGAATCCCCCAAACCAGATTCAGACGTGCATTCCAACCAGAGACTTGGATCCTTATTGTCATCAAATAAATGACAAATGTAACAAGAGCACCTCTTGCAAAATGTGTCATCTGTTGAAATAGTGGCTCGACATGCAGAATTTTTACAGATCCATGAATTAGGACATTTAGTATCAGCATATGGCTCTGTGGCTGGTGGAATTCGAACATGGTTTTCCCGCTTCCGTTGTTTCCTAGAAGGCTGATCCTCAGGACTTGAAGAAGCTCTCTTGGATTCCAGATTCTTCGATGTTTTCTTACTAGCCATTGGTGTGTCCATTTTCCTCCAAACTTCTTTGCACACAAGATAAAACAGTTGATCACCAGAAACTGCCAAAACAAATTGCATTACCATATGGAAGTATCGATAGCATTTTCAGTAATAAAGGATAAAAATAAAGTTGGATATCCACACACACACACAAGAGACAGACATACACACAGAGTAACTCAATGGGTCAAGTTGATCATCTAACAACATTCAGTTGATAACAACCAAGCAAAAAGAGAAGAAAGGGAGTGAAAGAAACAATATGTTTTCAAATATATTAAGACTCAGATTTTTACCTGTGCCTATCTAACTAACCTTCAGCAATTAACTTGTTATGAGTCATGGACTTCATGACAATTTTAATCATGATAAGCACTAAGCACGTAATCCATATAGCTTATTGCTGTAATTGCCAAGAGGATTGGGAGGATTCATCTTTTTTAAGCTAAATTTTGAGTAGTGGCTACGATCATCTAACAAAATTTTGGCTAGAGGGTTTAGATTTGACTATGGCTTCATATGTCGTAAACTTATAATCCCTCTATCCCCCATTGAATGCTTCATTTCCCTACCAGGATGTCCATAAATAATTTTCCATTTCCAAAAATAACTACTTTCCAAAAACTACGTTTACTTATAGAATCATGTAACATGATTCCTGGTCATTAGTTTCGATGGTAAAAATGAAAGCTTCAGTCAAATATCAACTTATTCAAGTCTCACCTGGAACAGCATGCCAATTTGATTAGAAAATTCAAATGTGGACATATTAGAGCATTTGAGTGTGGACAGGATAAGTAGCAAATAACATAATATTGATATATTCCACACTTAGATCTTTGATGGCAATTGATTTGTGAATCTCTATTCATATGCCTTAATAGTCACAATGAATTTTTTTCAGATGGAATAATCATCGTGCCACCGGAGCCAGAGTGTCCTTGTCAGACAAATACCTGATACGGACACATACCAGGTATGTGTCCGACACATGGATGGGCATGTCATGTTTCATTATTTTTTAGAACCAGACACCACAGATTGGTGATGGCAAATGCATTTCTCAAACAATCAAAAACAAAATAGGAAAAGGGGATACTAACCTGAAGAGGAAATGGCAAATGATCAGAGCAAGGAGGCAGCTGGGCGGAAGAGGAGACGCTGCTAGGTGGAAGAGGGAACCTTGAATTAGCGCCAAAGGTTCTAGGGAGGAAAGAGGTTGGCGCATTAAGAAGTGTAGTTTGATAATAGAAGACATAAGGTAAATGAAAAAGAGGCACAAAACTTTACTTAAAAGAACAGGCACAATTGAACAAACAACAATTTCAAGAGTCAAAAATCGTGAAAGATAATAAATTTAGTTCATGAATACAAGAAACGACTTATTAAAATCTAAAATAAAGAACATGGAGAAGAAAAGAATAAGAAAAACTGTTTTGCCGCTTGAATTCTCCTTCGAATTGCTGTCGTTTTTGTTCTCAGTGATTCCTTTTCTTCCTTGCCTCCTAATTCGTCTTCTTCAAGTTTGTATTTATAGTCTCTTATAGTACTAAGACGAATTGGAGTTGGACCGGGCCGAAAAATTTACAAAAAAAACTCATTGAACTAATATCTTTAAAACATAGTTTTCGACTTGTTCTTGAGCACTTTTGAGAGTTTTGATGTTTTTGATCATGTTGTTTTGTAGTTTAGGTAAATTGGAGAAAATAGCATATCATGGAGCTTGGGATGGAACTAAGTGTTGATCATAGAAGTGGGCTTGAAAAGGAGATGAAAGAAAAAGAAAAATGACGTTGAAAAGAGGCAAAAACGGAAGCAAATAAATAAAGGAATTAACGGGCGCCGCATGTGGGCGCCTAGGGCCAAGAACCAGTAGAGAGCTGGGCGCTGAAGCGCCTAACCAGAAAAAAGTAGTAGAATTCGCGACGCTACGGCGCCGGTCCTAGGCGCGGCCACCCGAGAAGAAAGAAGCGTGTTTTTTTGTTAATTTTTCGGCCCGATCCAACTCCAATTCGCCTTCATACTTTAAGAGACTATAAATACGAGCTTGAAGAAGATGAATTAGGAGGCAAGGAAGAAAAAGAATCATTGAGAACAAAAATGAAAACAATTCAGACGAGAATTCAAGCGGCAATTGTTGCATTCATGAACTAAATTTATTATATAGGGTTTGATGTAACTAAACTTGAGACATGTTTGGATTTTGTAGATTTCGAGAGAAAATATAAAATTTTTGAGGCTTATACCATTTAAGAACCCTATGCATGATAATTTCTATAGTTTTAATTCGGAATAGAGATATTGAAATTAAGATATAGAAATAAGTTTTATTCAACACTCCAGAGAGGAAATATAATTAATCTAAGGTTCTTGTCTATAACTTCAAGAAAAATTGATAGAAGTAACTATAGTAGTTGAAAAATATTGTTGATAGTGAGGTGAAATCAATCATTAGGCCATCTCACATTGATAACTCTCCTATAATTTACCTTATTTTACTTGAATTATCACACATCCACGTTAATTTAGTATAGAAACATTGACTTTAGATTCGATTTTCTAGAAAAAGTAAAAGTTGAAATAATTATAGTACTTAGTAGAAATTAAATTATAATCTCTATGGATTCGACACTTTGACTCCATTACTATATTACAAAATTTGACACCGTACACTTGCAGTATAAAACACGTTATAGAAAACGCTTGACATGCATGAACAAAGGATTTGGGGACTGCCAAATTTCGAAACTTTTGGTCCATAGAAAACTTTATCACTTGTTGTTCTTGTTCAATTATGTTCTTTATCAGTCCTGCTTTTACTTCTTCAAAAGGATGATGTGATGGAGTGAAATATCATTATGAAATACCATTAATATCTTACAAACCTAGAACTAACAAAAAGCTCATGAGCCTACGAATCGGTGCTTTTGTCCAATGGTCCACTCCAATTCAACTAAGCTTAAGTCAAGCTCCTAAAGCTAACTTGCAGCCCTAAATTTCTTAAATGTTTGAACAAGGGGTTGTTCCTAGACGGAACTAGGTTACATAGTCAACAAACTCCAACCCTCTTCCCAAATTTACAAAAACTTTATTAGCCGTTTACCAAGCACCCAAATTTATTAAATGTCTGGTTGTATTTGATTTATTAAACTTTATTTCCCAAATTCGATATCTTTGCAAAGAATCAAAGAATATTTGATTTATATATTCGTGGTATTCTTTGTTACTCAAATGTATTTTTATGCTCTTCTTTTTGTACTTCCCTTATTTCACACTACATCAGGCAGTATTAGAGCCCAACCATGATCTTGATAGAGATGAGTTGGTGTTCGTAAAATCCAATGGCATAAGTTCTATCTTGGGACAAAATTCTTTTTGTCACTTTTAATCTAAATGTGGAAAGATCTTTGAATTTTAGTTAAGTTAGTCCCCCGGTCTTTGATGAAGAAATTGAAGAATGCATGGATTTGTATGATTGACAGTTACATCGGTCCACCTATTTTCTACGAAGAGCTTGGTATCAATGTCTCTGATAGGTGTCTAAAGAAAAATCATGGTTGGTCTTAAGTGCCAACACATGAGTCTGTTATAGTTCAACCTTCGTTCGAAGAGTTTCTGTTGTGTACCATGTAAATTTACCAAGTAAATTATCGTCATTATAAGACTTTGGATGATAACATGGTATAAAATTAGAGGACGAATCTTTGCCTAGCAGAGGAGAAAGATCAAGATTGAAAGTATGTGTGGTTCAAATTAACTTATGCAATTTTTTATTTATGTTTTTATATTTTATTTACAATTTGAAATTTTTAATTATCTTTTAGTTAGTATTTTTTTCAGTGAATAAATTCAGAATTAATTCGATTAGGACTTTTTAATATTTGTCATGATCTAGAATTTAGTCATTATTTACATTTTATCATTATCTAGGTTTTCATCTTTATAATTATTTTGTTTTAAATAAGGGATGTAAGCCTTAGGTAAAGGTCAATTTTTTATTATAATAAAAATCAAAGAGAAATTTTCTCCCAATATTGGATTTCTTCCAATTCATTGGTCCTAAATTGGTATTCAATTATAATCAATGATTTAGCGGTCAAGATTAAGTTTTTGGTATTCTTTACAAAGAATCAACGAATATTTGATTTCTAAATTCGCGGTATTCTTTGTAAATCAACATGATTTAGGCTCGTTCTTCGATCATATTTATTTAACGCTTCATGGTGCATCAACATACATCTTTACTTGTTCTATCTAATTTTAGATCCTTTTTTTTTAAGGCTATTTGATTTTAAAATACCTCACAACACCCTTATAATGTTCAAGCCTATAAAAAACCATCGAAAAAGGTCAACGCCAATAATGAAAAGTGTGGGGTGGTCAAAACGTGAGCTTTGTGGCTCTTAATGGAGGTTTAAGATCAGGTGCGCCTCAAGGTACAAGTCTAGTTCACTTTTGAAAACAATGTAGCCAACCCATTTTTATTTCTCTTTCCAAATTTTTAAAATTCATATGTCCAGCTTAGAGTGTGGCAATTATAACAATATTTGCTTGTAATTCTAAAAAGCCGAAGCAACTCTTAAGTAAACAATTATGCCAATCTCAACTTAGCTTCTCTCTTCAAATTATGCAAACAACAAAATAACTCTAAATCCAAACAACCGACAAATCTCCATCAAAACAAAAAAGTCAAAATAATTGCACGCCATGAAAATCATAGGTAGATAACAAATACAACGATCCATCTAATAACAGCCCTATCATTAACAAAAACCCAACCTGTATATGCATCAACCACCAAATTCAGCCTGCAAATTAAGAAATGCGTCTAGAATACCACATTTATCAGGTTGATGCCATAATCAACACGGACTAATAATCTGACCTGATATCGATATCTTATCATTTCTCATCTCCTATGATTCTCTATTTCAGTTCTATTATTACACAATATCCTCCAGAAAATTTCAGTTTCATGAGTCACAGAGTACATATCGAAAGGCATCTGATAGAACAAAATGGAAAAAGAACAATTTCACACCATACAGATTCTGGTGGCATAAGTTTTGACAAAGAAAATCAGGCCATTCAAGTTTCATGCTATGTCCACGAATTACGTGGAACTTTTATGAAGATTAGCTAGCTGAGAAAGAACTGAAAGAAAATGTTTGTCAAACATTCATGCATACCCATCATAGCTCAAAGTTTGGATCAGTACTGTCACATCCTGTGGTGGAAGAGTGATAAATAGTTTTGGACAGTTCCAACAGTTTCTCAATTGAATCCAATGTAGTCAATGTTGTGAAACCCCAATTTGAAGACAAACTCACAGGAAAAGTGATTCCAAATGCATGCGATTCAGCCAGCATTATCTATGGGCTCGTTTAAATTTCAAGTAAAAGTTAAAATGACAATAAGCATTGATCACAATTCTAGTAGTAAGTCTGTCAAGACTCCAACTAAGGCTAATCAACAAGAAATTCAGTACAGGCAAAAAAACTTTGAAGTCAGTAACATCAATTTCTTCAGCCAATGAGCACAGTCAAAACAACCCCTTGCATCATACAACACGAAAGAACCAAGAAAACAAAATCAAAGTAAATTTTTTTAGCTTTACAGTGAAAGAATCAAATATCATACGTGTCATATAAAAACCCAAAACATGAACAAAATAATAATGCTTCATAAATGAAAAAGTTACCATATAGCAAGAATAATAACTGATAGCAGGAGCACCCGGCGTGTCGGGATGATGGCCAATAGCAGAATCCCAGAGAGGCCCCCAAACCCTATACCAAAACCCAAAATCAGATTCAGAAAACCAAAATCTAGAACATAACATGATACTATAAAACAATTAAACAAATATTATACCTCTGCGAGGGTACGGGGACCCAATGAATAGAGGAGATGAACAACGCCTTGGGTTTAACTGAAAACTTGATCAAACAGAGTAACTGAACTAAAGGAATTGAGGGAAGATGACTAACGTCTACGGTGATTTGAGGGATTTTCCAGATGGGAAATTTGGCCGAATAGTCTGGTTGGCCAATGAGTTTGGACAAATGGCTTTGACCAACTTTAAAACAAAATAAAAAAATATTAAATGTTTTAATTGAAAAAATGACAAAGTTGACCTTTAATTTAGGGTAAATAGTACGGAATATCCATACCTTTCAATGGTATTGTGCAAAACGTCTCTACCTTTCATTTTTTGACATTTTCACCCTAATTTTTCACATTTCATTGCGCAAAAAGTCATATTCAACCATTTTTTTTAACAAAATGATAATTTTACCCCATATTCAAAAAAAAAAAAAAAATGGTGGTGGAGTCCGACGACGTGGTGGCCAGAAGGTAGTGCTATATGGATCTATAGGTGGTGGCTTGATGTGGCTGTAAAAGTGGTGGTGGTGGTGGAGAATTTAGGATTTATTTGTAATATTTTGAAAAATTAAGTGCTATAATTGCAATTAGTTATTTATTTTTTCTTTTCTTTTCTTTTTGTTTCATTTGAATATGAGGGTAAAATCGTCATTTTATTGAAAAATTGGTTGAAAATAACATTTTGCGCAATGAAAGGTGGAAGGTATGGTGAAAATGCCAAAAAAATGAAAGATAAGAACGTTTTGCACAATGACAGAAAAATAGTGACGTTTTATGCTATTTACCCTTCAATTTATATCAAAATATTCATCCAATTTCTTTCATTTCACCTTATTTTTTCTTCTTCATTTTCACTATGAAACCCTATTCCCCAAATTTGAATTTTGACATCGTCTTCTTCACTTTAATTTTCAGTACATTTCAAGATTACCAAAATCTTTTTCTTTAATTCAAGTTTATTTCACATTACTTCATCTCTCTTTGGCAAGAGCTAGTACAACAAACGAAGTAATTATTTCCTTCAAAAAAAAATTTTATTTTTTCATTTTGAAATGTGATTTTGTGCTTCAAGTGGTGTAGGATTAGAATGAAACAATGTAAAATGGCATTTTTTTTTATGATTTCACAGTTTACTTGTATATTTAATTCAGTTTTAGTTGGGATTTTTTAAATGTGGATGGATTTTTTATACATTTGGGGTTTTGAAGATGATGGGTTAAAAGGAAATTCATTTATTAGCATTATTATAAATGAAAATTGCGATATGCAAATTTGCTTGTTATTTTATATTCCTTGAGACTTAGAGAGCTACACTATGGGTAATTTCATTTAAGTAATTGTGTGTTTTCTAGTAAAATTCTTCATATTATGTTTTACTGTATTTCGTGATTTTTTGTGAGTCCCATTGTTGAACTTTACACTTGTTGATTTCAGAATTTCTAGACAAAAATGCATCGTATAATGTGCTCTCATGGTCACAAATTGAATGAAATTCTTTAAAATGACATTATTATGGAGCAATACAACTCTTAGTATTGATGCCGTTGACATAGTTTTTGCATGTGTTGCTATGTGGATCCTTGTCTATTATATACCCCTATTTGGTTTATTTAAAACCTAGATTTTTAGTAGATTTTGATAAAAACTTAATGAAATGCGTGGTTAAGAAATTAATAAAAGTTATGGATCTCATAAACAGGATCAAACAAAGGTTAGATTTCGTTATTTTTACTACAATACCCTTGTTTATAGAATTGATCTTAATCTACTAAACAGTGTATATAAGTTGGCAACTTGAAATGTTGTGTATCCCCTTGAATTTATTGAATCCTTTTATTCTCAAGTTTTGTTATTGTTGTTTCATTACGTCTACATTGATTATTACTTGATTTGAATTTGATTAATTTGTTGTTCCAACAAAATGAACTAGCATTGAGATCGTTTAAGAGTGAAAACACAATGATTTTGGTTGCGACAGATGTGGTAGCTCGTGGTCTTGATATTACTTACGTTTCTTACGTTACCAACTTTGATCTCTCTAATGATATTGATAATTATGTATACCAAATTAGATGTACATATCATGCTAGGAAAACGGGACTGGCTACCATTTTCTTTGACAAAGAACAATTCATCACTAGCAAAGTCACTAGCTGATTTGATCCAGGAAGCCAAATAAGAGGTATCCGTTGGTTGATAAGATTTGCAAGTTGAGCTCCATATGAAGGTAAAAGTATGCATGGTGGTGGGTATTTGGTGGTCGTGATTTTAGAAGAGAAAACTCTTATAATCGGAGTGGGGGAAGCACATATTAATATAGTGGTGGTGGTGGTGGAAATAATGGTAATTATATGATTCTAGGGTGACCAAAGGTTAAGATTAGTATTTTAGAGTACCTCAAAATTATTTTGTTTCAAGGTATATAAGTTTTTCACTAGAATTCGAGGATGTTTTGGACAATGCGAAAAAGTTGTAGACTACGTTTGAAAATGTACATATTAATAGGATGACTTTATTCTAGGAGATGGATTTTTTCTATTGTACTTGTTTGTCTTTAGTTAAATATTAGTGTGAATCTTTACGGTTTTATGTCTAAAAAAAATAGTGAAGTGTCATTATTGAGGTCGTTGCGTTGGAAAAGAAACAAAATATAGGAAAAAATAAACAAAACGACACAAGAGCCGTTACTAAAATGAAAACGACCATCGTGCCATTTTATCTATAAACACGGTATAAGTATCCACGACTCGTCCATACTCCGAGAACCAATAAGTTGAACTCATTTCAGTTGCAAGATGAACATGTCGTTTACAAAAGTTACGAAATGTGTTTTAATTATATTTTCTAACGAATCAATAAAATGACTTGTGATTTCGCCAACTCGATATCATATAATTTATTTCAATTCAATAGTTATTTGTCACATGATCAACATTTTTGGCATTCGTAAGTTAGGGAGTTCGATGCATAAGGACGTTGCGTTGGAAAGAAGTAAGATATTGGAGAAATCAACATAACGGCACAAGTGTCGTTACTAATAATGAAACGACACTTATGTCGTTATGTACATGAAAAGAGTATAAGCAGCCACGACCCGTTTGTGCCCTGATAATAAATTAGTTGAACTCATTTAAGTTGCAAGATAAACATGTCGTTTACAAAAGTTGAGAGACGTGCTCATTAATTATATTTTCTAACGAATTAATACAATAACTTGTAATTTCACTAACTCGATATCATATAATTTATGTTAATTCAATCATTATTTGTCACATGATCAATCTTTTTGACATTCTTAAATTAGAAAATTTAATGTCTGATGTTGTTACGTTGGAAAAGAACGACAATATTAAATAAATCAACAAAAGTTACTAGTGTCGTTCAGTCTATAAACACGAGTCTAAACAGCCAAAACCTATCCATGCCCCGAGAACCAATAAGTCAAACTCATGTTAGTCACAAGATGGACAAGCTATTTACAAAAGTTGAGAGTTGTGCTCATTAATTATATTTTCTAACGAATCAATGCAATAACTTGTAATGTCACCAACTCGATGTCATATAATCTATATCAACTCAATTGTTCTTTGTTACATGATCAATCTTTCTGACTTTCTTAAGTTAGGGGATCCAATGTTTGAGGTTGTTGCATTGGAAAAGAGGGAAAATATTGAAGAAATCAACAAAACGATACTAGTATTGTTAAACGACTCGTGTACCGTTCTATCTACAAACACGAGTATAAGCAGCCACGACCCTCTCGAGCTCCAATAATCGATAAGCTGAACTCATTTAAGTTGTTGGATGGGCATGTCGTTTACAAAACTCGAGTGATATGCTCATTACTCATATTTTCTAACTAATGTAGATCATGACTTGTGATTTCACTATTGGTTATCATACAATCTACATCAATTCTATGTTATTTGTCATATAATCAACATTTTTGACTTTCTTAAGTTAAGAGGTCCAATGTTTGAGTTCGTTGTATTGGAAAAGAAGCAAAATATTGGAGAAATCAACAAAATAGCACAAGTGTCATTAAACGATATTTGTGTCGTTCTGTCAATAAACATGAGTATAAGCAGCCACGACTCATCCAAGCCTCAATAATCGATAAGTTGAACTCATTAAAGTTGCAGGATGGACATGTCATTTACAACATTTAAGAGATATGCACATTACTTATATTCTAACGAATGTAGATCATGACTTGTGATTTTACCATTGGATATCATACAATCTACATCAATTCTACCGTTATTTGTCACATAATCAACATTTCTGACTTTTTTAAAACATGGATCCAATGCTTGAGTTCATTGCGTTGAAAAAGAAGCAAAATATTGGAGAAATCAATAGAACGACACAAGTACCGTTAAACGATATTTGTGTCGTTCTATCTATAAACACAAGTATAAGCAGTCAAGACCTGTCCGAAAACTCATTAAAGTTGCGGATGGACAGGTCGTTTACAACATTCGAGAGACATTCCCATTACTTATATTTTCTAATGAATGTAGATTATGACTTGTGATTTCACCACTGGATACCATATAATCTATGTCAATGCTTGAGTTCGTTACGTTGAAAAAAAAAAGCAAAATACTTGTGTAGTTCTGTCTATAAACACAAGTATAAGCAGTCATGACCCGTCCGATCCCCAATAATCGATAAGGTGGACTCATTTAAGTTGCAGAATGAACATGTAGTTTACAAAATCCGAGACATATGATCATTACTTAATCAATATGGAAAAAACCCACAAGTGCCATTACTGTTTTCAAAACAGCTCAAGTATTGTTACGTTTGTAAATACGACATGAATAATTGATGTGATGTATATTTTGAAATTAATTTACTATTAAATCAATAATATTTGATTTTTAAACAACATTTCTATATTTTCTAGGTAAAATACTCAAAACGACACCAGTGATGTTTTTATTGTAACTGAAAAAAAGTATATTTGCCTTTATGGCGTCATCGATTTGAAGACAATGGCAAAATCAATTGTTTCAAATATTATAAATAATTGTATTTCAAAATGACAAAAGTAGTGCATCATAACACCACCATAAGCAGTACATCATAACACTACAGAAACCAGCATATGGGTCGTTTTGTCTTCATCGTTTTTGCGCTGAATTGTTTCCTTTTTTTAGTGGACGTTCACTTCCTCTTCGTGTCAACGGTCGTATCACCATTCTTGATCGAACATAATTGGAAATTCTCGAGTTCACCTCGTTTGGCAGTGGATATATATATTCAGAATAAGGTTGTTTCCAGCAAAAATTGCTATTAAATGGAGAGCGAAACCTGTAACAGTTATCTCCAACATCCCTTACGCTACAGGTAACGGTTGAAATGTCATTCTACACTACAGATCGTCTAATAGTTGCTTATAGCACAGAAATACACCAAATGCAAAAGTAAAATCAACTAAAGTATCATTTTATACTATATTCAACAAAAAAAGTACCAATGTACATGAGATTTCTAAAACATTTCTTTTTTCTTCAAATATAGTAAAGATTTCAATATAAATAATATAGAAATCAAAACTCTTGTTCAAATGCTCAAAATATTGGAGAATATAGGTGAAAAGTATAACGAATAACAAGATTTTAAGGTAGCAAGCACATGGAGAACATGTTGATGCGATTTGGAGAAGAATTGAGGAATTTGATTGGATTGAAGGGGGTGTATGGTGAGGGTGTTTTGAACATTTCATATTATTTGTTTATTGTATTTGTAATTGAAGGTTATTTGACCAACAAACATTGGAAGAAGGTTATTTAATCAAATACATTGTTTGACTGGGTTATTTAACGAACTCTCCCTTTTCAAATAAAGAGGAGATTTGTTAGGCATATTAAAATGGAAAAATATTAGTTTAAGATTTTTTATTGTTAAACTTTCTGTTATTTCTTTATTTATTATTATTTGAATTCCTTTCTGAGAATTACTAAGAACATTTTGTTCAAATCGATCAGAGTTTAATATGCGTTACACGTTATTCTAAAATATTTTTTAAGTATTGTGAAAATAATATTTGATTCTCCATTTATTCTTTTGTTCTAAATATGTGAGAAATGCAAAGATTGAAAATAAATATTAATTGTTATACATGTATATAAATAGTGAAATGCATACTTAAATGTGAGTAATAGAATTATAACTAAATGTATAAATGAGAATGAATGACAAATATTGTTATGCCTTGCCTCCAAAACTCAAGTCAAAGTGCCACGTAGCAAACCACATGGACAGAAAAGTCAACAAAGACCCAACGGTCAAAAATGAAGAAATTATATGAATGGTTGAAACTCTTAAGTCGAAATACTGTGTAACGGCTGAAGTGTGTAATCCGAAACGCTGTATAAAAAATGGAAGAAGCCGAAGCTCTTCACGAGAAGAACTGTCCTCTGTAGCCCCTAATCCACCTGAAGCTCATGAAACTAAAGTTGTCTCTTACAAGATCCTTAGGCAACCTTTAGAAATGATTGATGTAACGTTTGTACTAAAGAATGTCAGGTGTGTCAGCCTATTGTTTAGGGCGTCTGACTTATTGTCAATGTATTTATTGTATGATAGACAGTGATGGGAAGTCTCAGTCAAGGGGATAAAGCCACGTTGTCCAACGGACACCATGTAAGCCAAAGTACTATAAATAGAATCTCTTTGTAATTGAAAAAAGGGTTGGATTCTTAGATTTTAGACTCTTGAACCACTGATAATAAATGATCTTGCAAAATTTTATATATGTCTTCTAGTTTTTACTCCATATAAATTTTTTGATCTTTTTATGGGTTACTCTGGTATTCAATCGATGATTGTTGTTAGCACAATCATCTTCGTTCCACCCGTTGGTGCTTGAACACTTTTGTCTCACGCAATGAAACATCTCCCGTGTTCATATGCATACCGCTTCTCACAAGTGCTTCATCAAAATATGTCAGAATTTGCTTGAATTGGCGTGAGTGGGCCCGACATTTGTTGTCCACGTAAGTGTCATATTTTTCGAGGTCAACATATTGGCACCATATGTGGGAAGCCATACATTTAAACAACGAAAGTTCCGTGGAAAAAAGCCAGTTGTAAGCGAATTGATATGAATTTTTCAACCCTTGAAAAAGGGGTGTTCCTGAATAAAGAACTGTTGGGAAATCTAAAAGGAAAAATAGTTTGGTTCAAGATCAATTTAATCCTTGAAAAAGGGAGCGTCTAGCCAGAAAAAACCCTGTTGATATGAGTTCGAGCACTGAAGAGGATGCACCTTGGAGGAAGAGGGAATACCCTGAAAAGGGGAACCATCGCGTGTCATCCCACCCGCTCACCTTCGACCACTCCAACAGCATAGGCGAGACAAGTCTAGGGGCAGGGCAAGGTCACATCAAGACTTACTAGGGAGGTAGCTACAATGGCTGTGAATATAAAAAACATAACCCAGCAGAACATGGCCATGCATGAAGTGCTGATGAGCATGTGGTGCCAATGAGGATACCCAGTTCCTCCGCACACAGCCCCCGGATCACAAAGGCGCTACCACGAGGAAAATGAGGTTCAAATCCAAATGGCTAAACACCAACATCACGCAATGATGGAAGCCTCACAGGAAAAGGAGGTTGACGTTGATACATCCACTAATTATGCCTCTGAACAACCTAGTAAGGCTCCATTCAATTTTTGCCAAACTATGAACCAGATGACCTGCCTCAGAGATCCATAAGCATCTTTGATAGGCTAAGACCGATGGCACCTAGAAATAGGCAGGTTCCACCTCCTCATGCGCCTAGAAATAGGAAGAATCGACCTCTTCATATGCCTAGAAATATGCAACAGGATATTAAAGGATATTCACTATTCAATTATTAGTTTCCATTTATAAGTCGCATAAAATCAAGGATATTATTGAGTGTATATAATCTTTCCTTGTATAAATTTGTAGTATTGTATAGATTGGATGTAATACATACTAAGAAATTATTCACCAAAATCATGATATGGTATCAGAGCCCTAACCTTCTCTATCACGAGTGTCTGAGTTCACCTTGTTGTTATGGACAATCAATTTTCCTCCTCAATCAAAATCTTAAGATCTGATTCTGGCGATGAATATATGTCAAATGCAATCTTTTTTACAATTCAAATGTATTATCTTTCAACAATCTTGTCCTTCTACTCTTCAACAAAACGGGGTAGCAGACTGAAAAAATTGCCACCTTCTTGATATGGTTCAAGCTCTTCTGATTGACTTTTCTGTTCCATCTCGTTTTCGGTATAAAGCATTATATACCGTAGCGCATCTCATCAATCGGTTATCTTCTCCCGTCCTTGATAATGTTTCTCCATTTTATAAACTCTTTGGTCATCATCCTACATATTTCCATCTGCGCCCTTTTGGCGGTGTGTGTTTTGTTCATTTACAATCTCATGAAAGGACTAAACTCACTCATCAATCTGTCAAGTGTGTATTTTTAGGATATGGTAGAATCCAAAAATGGTATATTTGTTGTGATCCTACAATACAACGACTCTGTATTTCTCGTAATGTAATTTTCTTTGAAAAACAATTATTCTTCAATTCCGAGGTTGTGGTTTCTCCCATGTTTTCTGTTTTACCTGAATCTCCTATAGAATTCTCGTGGTACAAGTCGGGGTATGTTTACACTCATATGGAGATTGCATTGGCCACTGGTTCTGAGTTTCCTTCTCGGATGCTCCTCTCCTAAGCCCCCCTGATTCTCCACCAACGATATGAGATCCTTCACCGGATGACTTGTCCTTTCCTCTTCGTCATACTTCTCGTGTGCCTCGACTACCAGATATGTATAGTTTTTCCTCCCATAGTTTTATGTCTGCTACACTTACTTCGATTTCCATTCATTCCTCCTACAGATAAACTATGGAGCAACAGTGTTGGCGATAGGCGATGAAAGCAGAACTTGAGGCTCTTGAGGCCAACCAAACATATGTTATTGTACCCTGTCCGCCAATAGTGAAACTTATTGGGAATAAATGGGTATACTCTATCAAAATTTGTTCTGATGGTTATCTTGAATGCTATAAAGCTCGACTAGTTGCTTTGGATAACCTCTAAGAATATGGAATAGACTGTGATGAGACTTTTGCTCCGATTTCTAAAATGACTGTTGTACGTCTTCTATTGTCTCTTACCAATTCCCAATTATGGTCTTTACATCAAATAGATGTGAAGAACGCATTCCTACACAGAGATCTTAAGGAAGACTTTTATATGAAACTTCCATCTTGTATGCCTTTCCATCAGCAGATTCTATTTGTAAACTAAAACGCTCTTTGTATAGTCTTAAGCAGGCTCCTAGAGCATGGTTTGAAAAGTTCTGTCGTACTCTTTTGGATTTTTCATTTACTCAGAGTCAGTATGACGCATCCCCATTCATTCACAAGAGTACAGATGGGATCGTTTGTTTGTTGGTATATGTGGATGATATTATTATTTCTGGATCTGATCATGTGAAGCATATTCACTTGATTTTTCATATGAAAGATCTGGGTCATCTCACTTATTTTTTTGGATTGGAAGTCCACACAACGCCGCATAGTATCTTCTTGAATCAACATAAGTATATTCAAGACTTGATTGGATTGGCTAATTTATCTGAAGTCTCCTATGTTGATACTCTGTTAGAGCTTAATGTCAAATATCGTAAAGATGAAGCCGACATTCTTCCGAACCCTACTCTATCACACGTCCTGATATTTCCTTCGTTGTTCATACCGTCAGCAAATTTATGGATACTCCTCGCCATCTACATTTAGGAGCTGTTCGTCACATTATTCGGTACTTTATTGGGACTCCTCCTTGTGGTCTGTTCTTTCCTGGAGGGACATCTCTTGAGCTCACCGCTTATAGTGATGTTGATTGGGCTGGGTGTCCTAATTTTCATCGTTCTACTACTGGGTGGTGTATTTTTCTAGGTGATGCTCTCATTTCTTGGAAATGTAAGAAGCATGAATGTGTTTCTAAGTCTTCTACTGAGGCTGAATATTGCGTTATGTCAGTTGTTTGTTTTGAGATTGTGTGGTTGTTGGGTTTTCTTACAGAACTTGGAGTTCCTCAGCCCCGGCCAACCCCACTCCATGGTGACAATAATAGTGTTATTCAGATTGCGACTAATCCCGTGTTTCATGAATAGACCAAACATATTGAAGCAGAATGTCCTACATCTGGGATGCCTATGATTCCAAAGTCATTGCTCTTCCCCATGTTTCTACTGCTCACCAGNATTTCTTGGAAATGTAAGAAGCATGAATGTGTTTCTAAGTCTTCTACTGAGGCTGAATATTGCGTTATGTCAGTTGTTTGTTTTGAGATTGTGTGGTTGTTGGGTTTTCTTACAGAACTTGGAGTTCCTCAGCCCCGGCCAACCCCACTCCATGGTGACAATAATAGTGTTATTCAGATTGCGACTAATCCCGTGTTTCATGAATAGACCAAACATATTGAAGCAGAATGTCCTACATCTGGGATGCCTATGATTCCAAAGTCATTGCTCTTCCCCATGTTTCTACTGCTCACCAGGCCATAGATATCTTCACCAAATCCTTGACTCGCCATCATCATAACTTTCTTGTCAGCAAATTAATGCTTGTGGACTCACCAACATCAATTTGAGGAGGGTGGGTGTAAATGGATATTCACTTTCAATTATTAGTTTCCATTTATAAGTCGCATAAAATCAGGGATATTATTGAGTGTATAGTATATAATCTTTCCTTGTATAACTTTGTAATATTCTATAAATTGGATGTAATACATACTAAGAAATTATTCAGCAAAATCGTGACACAGAAGCCTCTTCACTTTGAAAGACGAAATGAACATGTCTATAATGAAGCACCTCAGATCCATCTGCCTAGAAATAGGCGAGAAAGTCGAGAGAAGGCTAGAAGTGAAGTAGGACATTCTCATCCGTCCCCAAAGACCCAATTTAGGGAAGATGAGGATTCCAATTAACTACAAAGGTCGTGTGATCTTGATGATGATGATAATTCACCATTCTAGCAGGCCATTAGGAAGGCCCCTATGCTGAGCCACTTCACACTCCCCAAAATTCCCAAGTATAACAAAAAAGGTGATCCCGCGAAACATTTCAACAGCTTTAAGACTCGTATGAATCTAACGGGAGCCACCCAGCCATGACATGTAGAGCCTTCCACTTGACCCTAAGTAGAATGGTCGAAATCTGGTACACCACACGATTAGAAGGAAGCATTCGGAGCTTGTCGGATCTCAAAAAGACATTCCTTAAGTGCTTTGCCACAAGCAAAGAAGGAGAATGACCTATCCAACGCTTGTAAGATATGCAGCAACAGTAGGGCGAGTTCCTGAAAAGTTTCTTATTCCACTTCACGGATGAGATGACCTACTGTGTGCAAGTAAGAGATAGGAGGAGGCTCTAATGGCCCTAAGGAGAGGATTGGACATGAACTTTCTCTTCTGGAGAAATGTACAAGATAAAGACCCTACCAGTTATGAAACCTTACTGGAAATGATAAGGCATGAGATCCTTAATGAAGAATTGAGGGATCATAGGAACAGGGCTAACCAGGGACTCCCACATCCATAAATGCAAAGAGGAAGAGGCCCAACTTCACATTTGATGGACCATCAAGAAGGACAATCGACCTTTCTCAACCTTAGGCAAGCATTGGCTGCAGTGACGCTAAATGAAGTGCCCACTTTGGCCTACAAAGAAGTAAACCCTAGTGCTACGACATACCAGAACAAACTCTTTCAAAGAATTTCCCAAACAATGAGGGATAGAGTGAGAGATGTTGAGCCTAGAAATAGGGATGAAGTATAACTTTACTGTACATACCATCATTCATATAGCCACACACTGAAAGTAGGTACATTACGAGGCACCCTCAGAGTGCCAGTCAAGAGAGGAACAGGCACCTTCGGAGAGATCTTCTCCTAGGCAAACCCAACAGCTTGGGAATGTTGAGTTAAAGCATCCCAATAGAAATGATGTTCCTAGGAGGAGAGATATTAATGCAGAACGAGCTAGGAAAGGTCAAAGACAAAGAAGAAGTCTCCCAACGAATGTTGGTCAAGAGCTTATCAGAGAAATTGATACGGTCTTCGGGGGCCCGTACGTTGAGAAAGAATCTAGAAACTCCTAGAGAAATTACGCCAGGAAAGTAGCGGCCCTCAATGATAAATTTCTTAGTCAACTGACCCTTTCTTAAAAGAAAAGCTCAACCTATCACCTACACCCAAGATAATGTAACGGGTGTACATTATCCACGTTGCGACGTCCCAGTGATGAGGGTCGTTGTAGCACACAATGGCCTAAAAAGAATGCTAGTAGATAATGGAAGCTCTGCCAACATCATATTTGGAACCATTTTTGATAAGATGAAAGTTGATCACGGGCTAACCCCAGTGAGTTCCCCATTGTATGGCTTCACAGGAAATAACATCATTCCAATAGGTACAATCACTCTAGCAATTGAGATGGGGACCGTACCCTTGACTGCTTACCATTTCTTGGAATTCTTGGTGGTAGATAATCGATCCGCTTATCACGGAGTGCCGGGGAGACCGACCTTGAAGGAACTATGGGACATCACTTCCACCCGCCACCTATGTATAAAGTTCCCAACCGAGAATGGTATAGCTACAGTTAGAGGAGATTAAAGGAGTGCGAGAGAATGTTACTTGAATTCCCTAAGAAAAGTCGAACCAATAAACGTCAATGTAATTAGTATAGACATTAATATGGACAACGTTGTTAGACAAGAGGGAAGACGTCGAAATGATGGATGCCTCTGAAGAAGGGGACATCATTGGAGTTATATGTACTTCTGAAAAAGAAGCTATTTGTGAAGAACAGAAACCCCTGAAGAAGGAAGAGCTGCTAAACAAGTAACTAGTTTGGAGGAGTTGGACCCTCGTATCATTGATTGCGAACCTCAAATAGCTCCTATGGAAGAACTAAAGAGCTTCCCAGTCGACCTACATAACCCTTCCAAACATTTGCAGATTGAAAAAAATCTGCCAATGGAATCCAAAGAGAAGCTAAAAAGCTTCTTGTTGACAAATCTTGACGTCTTCGCTTGGAAGCATGGAGACATGATCGACACGACCTACAGTTCAGTTTCCATCGCTTGAACATTGATCAAAAGGCCACAGCACATAGGCAGAAGAGAAAATCTCTCAATCCGAAGATATATGAAGCTCTAAAAGATGAAGTTAAAAAGTTGATCGATAATCATTTCATCCGGGAGTCTATGTATCCAAAGTAAGTCTCTAACCTAGTGTTGGTCAAGAAGCACAATGGCAGGTGGAGAGTTTGTGTGGATTTTTCAAACTTGAATCAAGTATGTTCTATGGATAGTTTTCCACTTTCCCGGATAGACCAACTTGTGGATCCAACCGCTAGACATGAACTTTTTAACTTCATGGATGCATATTCCAGGTACAATCAGATCATAATGTACCTAATAGATAAATAACACACATCCTTTTTAAAAGACAAGAGTTTGTATTGCTACAAGGTCATGCCCTTCGGGTTGAAAAACACTGAATCCACCTACCAAAGACTTGTCAATAAAACTTTTGCTGACGTTATTCGAAAATCATGGAAGTTTATGTGGACGACATGCTGGTAAAGAGCTTAATTGCAAGGGAACATAGTCCTGAATATCTCGTTATTGATTATCATTTGCTACCCTGTCTTCATGTTTTGCCATTGCTTCACGCTCGTCCCTCTGTATACCCCTTAGAAAGTGGAATGTGCATTCCAGTTCAGAATCAATAGGTAATAATTCCAGATTCCTTGCTCTTCACATATACGGTTGAAATTAACAAACCAAGAAACTATCATATATATAAATAAAATAAATAAAAACAAAATTAAAAATCTAAATTAAAATAAAAGCTAATTGGTAATAATATTAGTTGCAATCAAATAAAATATTTCTCGACAACGGCACCAAAAACTTGTCACGCGGTTTATGCAACGTGATATGGTAATAATATTAGTAAAAACCAAATAAAACAATCACCGGCAACGGCACCAAAAACTTATCGTGCGTTTTGTAAAGTTTTGTAATATAGTAATGGAGTTAAAGTGTCGAACCCACAAGGATTGTAATTCAAATTTCTACCAAATACTATAATTATATAACCTCTATTTTATCTAGATAAATAAATTTTATAATCAATACTTTTTAAAACTAATGTGGTGACGAATTCAACAAATAAGTGCAAGCTAGAAGAATAATCAAGTAAGGAAGTCTAGGGTTATGATTTCACATAACTATCAAATAGGATTCTCAAAAACTTAGTTATCTCTAATCAATTTTCTATGTTTATAAGCAAAAATCCTAATGTAATTCTACACACTCTCGAGTGCCGGATAAAAATTAATCTTAGAAATTAATTTCAATATCTCTAATTGGAATTAAAATCTAGAAATTCTCAAGTTCACGATTCTTTTATAGAGTAAACTTTATAGATCATATATTTTCTCTCGAAACCTATAAAACCTA